>JAQJVL010005541.1:0-34669 GCA_035578905.1 Stictocephala bisonia | reverse complement strand
CATAACGCAAGAAAAATCTTCTTTTTCCATCTTCTCAGTCGAGAGAAAAAGTTATCTTGGTAATTTGATAACAACTTTTTTCATAAAAACATAAAATTATACCGTTATATGAAAAATTAACGAACCCTTGTGGCTAGCTTGTGTTAAAATTTGGTTTCGATTGGAGTGCAAGCTTTTGACTTATGATTTTTTAAAGTTGTGGCTTGGTTGAAAAGCACACAAAAACCGGTACTTTTTTTATTGCAACTAAAAAATAAATAGGAAGTTGTAATCCAAAAAAAATATTTCTTATATGTCTAAACGCAGAATTAAATTTCAAAAATTTCAATGTAACTCTCATAGTGATATCTTTTTTCGTTTTCATTCCATGACAGTTTAAACTCGGGGGTCCATAATTTTGAATCGGACAGTAGTAGAGGTGTGTCTAGTAGAGATAAAGGGCTTGCCAGGGCTTCCAGTAAACTTTAATTGAGATCACCAACTGTTAAATAACACAAGTTGTTTTGAAGGGACCTCCTGAAATAAAAATTATGTGTTTAAAAGTAAAGTTACATTAATTTGACCTAAGTTATCCCTGTGAGTAGATTAAACATGAATATCCCGGTGAGTAGACTAAACCTGAATATCACTGTGAGTAGACTAAACATAAATATCCCTGTGAGTAGTCTAAACATGAATATCACTGTGAGTAGACTAAACATGAATATCCCTGTGAGTAGACTAAACATGAATATCCCTGTAAATAGACTAAACATAAATATCTCTGTGAGTAGACTAAACATGAATATCCGTGTATATAGACTAAACATAAATATACCTGTGAGTAGACTAAACATGAATATCCCTGTGAGCAGTCTAAACATGAATATCCCTGTGGGTAGACTAAACATAATGTCCCTGTGAGTACACTAAACATGAATATCCCTGTGAGTAGTCTAAACATGAATATCTCTGTGAGTAGACTAAACATGAATATCCCGGTGAGTAGACTAAACATGAATATCCCTGTGAGTAGACTAAACATGAATATCCCTGTGAGTAGACTAAAAATGAATATCCCTGTGAGTAGACTAAAAATGAATATCCCTGGGAGTAGACTAAACATAAATATCCCTGTGAGTAGACTAAACATGAATATCCCTGTAAGTAGACTAAACATGAATATCCCTGTGAGTAGACTAAAAATGAATATCCCTGTGAGTAGACTAAAAATGAATATCCCTGGGAGTAGACTAAACATAAATATCCCGGTGAGTAGACTAAACATGAATATCCCTGTAAGTAGACTAAACATGAATATCCCTGTGAGTAGACTAAACATGAATATCCCTGTGAGTAGACTAAACATGAATATCCCTGTGAGTAGACTAAAAATGAATATCCCTGTGAGTAGACTAAATATTTTATATTTCTTACAAACTGTAAATTAATTAAAAAAATTGTTAAGTTTTAACATAGTTTTTGTGGACAACTTTTAACTTATATAACATTTAATTAAAGTGGTTTTATCTTTTACGTACAACAAATTACATATTCTAAAAGTTTTACAGAGTAATATTTACCAATACAACCCACAACATAAGAATGATAAAGTGTTACACAATAATAATGAATTTGTTATAAAATCAATAGTAATTAGAATGTAACAGGCCAGGAAGGTTTTCTTCGCCTCCGCCCCGAACCCAGTGGATCTTATATTATCAGGCAGAACATTCCAGAGCATGCACGCAGATGCAATGAATGACTTATTGAAAGTAGTGGTACCGTGAAGTGGAATAACAAACATTGACTTACCACGTTTGGTTTTATGCACATTATCTTGTAATAGGTAAACAAACTGCTCTGACATATAATTAGAAATTTGGTTTTCAGGAATATTGTACAACAAAATCAGGATATTGAATTTTCGGAGAATGTTTAACTTAAATATGGATAACTGGTTGATAAATGGAGTAACATGATCTCTTCGCCTTAGATTGAACAAAATCTGATGCAGTAGTTTTGAAAACGCTGTAATCTTTCCGCAAGCTCAACAGACATGTCATTGGTTACAGTATCACAGTAATTAAAGTGAGTGAAAACTAGATTCTTTACCAACATCTCAACATTGAGAGGAAAACACCATGGTAAATATTTTTAGTGTGTATAGCAGTAAAACCTCTATTACACAATACAGCAACTTGATCAGTCCAGTTCAAGATTTTGTTCATAATAAGTCCGAAGTGTTTAACTTTGTCACAAACTCGTATTCCGTATTGTTAAGTTTGAATTTTGTTATATTTGCCAGGTCTATGTTAAAAGTAAGTCTAGAAGAGCCAAAGAATATTGTTTGCGTTTTGGCCTCTTTGAGCTTTAAGCCATGCTTGACAGCCCAATTTGTGATATACTGGATATTACAGTTAATGTTAGTTACAACAATAAGCAAGTATTTCAGAGGGAAGTGAGTATAGATTTGTAGGTCATCAGCGTATAAGTGGAATTTGCAGAAGGTAATAACAGCAGTGATATTTTTAGTGTAAAGTAAGAATAAGAGTGGCCCAAGCACAGGCCTGAGGCACACCTCTAGTCACCAGCCCCCAGCCAAATTCTTTGTTGCCTGCCTTTACACACTGCCAACGACCTGTTGAGTATGATCCGACCCAGTCAATAAAACCACAAGAGATAATTTTTATATGAATAAAGGGATAGCAAACACAGTTGGAAGCTTTAGAGAAATCCAAAAGAATCCAGATGGTAAGTAGGAACTTGTCAATGACAGAACGGACGTCGTCAGTAATTTTAAGAAGGGCAGTGGCAGTATTGCATCTTGAACGGAATCCAGATTGAAAACTGGACAATAATCCAGCACTCTCCATAAATGATGACATCTGACGGTGGACTAACCTCTCGAGGCATTTTGATAACGATGGCAAGATACTGATAGGTCTGGAATCAGAAGCAACTTGAGGTGACGAAGGGCACAAAATGGCAGATTTCCAATCAGGCGGAAAAGTTGACGTGCTTAACGATTTATTTAATATAGTTGTAATCACTATTGCTAGAAGTAAAAGTTTGAGAAGTTTAATTAGGATTCTATCAGTTCCGACTGCGTTGCTAGTCATCCTCATTACATCAGCCTCAGTCACTGGAGTGAAGAATAACTGATAGCAAGGGCATTCAGCTCTCTGACGAAGTCACGAGCTCTTGATAGATTAATTGGAATATTGATAAAGTATTTGTTCATGACAGTAAGATCAACGGAAACAGGCTTGTCACTATTGGATCTTGCAAATGCCTACCTTCTTAATCTTAGACCACAAGCCTTTAGTACATATGGAACCAGAGAAAGATCAATAATATAATCGTATTTTGTCATTAAGAAATTATTACTAAGTCTTATTTCTCAGTATTTTATACTCCATCCAATCGTCAGATGACTTAGTTCTTTTAGCCCCACGAAAAAAAATGTCCCTTAATATCTGCAGTTGACGTAAGTAGTCATTGATCCATAGGGCTGGTGACTTGGTGACCCTCTTAGTGATCAAGGGAGCATTCTTACCAAGGAGACAAATTATGAAATTGTTAAATATGTTTACCATATTATTGACATCATAGTACCATACATCATTTACCATAGTATTGACAGCGTGGATTTTATCATGCCAAGGCATTAGGAGTGCGTCAGTAAGTGGATCAGAATCTATATCATTGAGTCTTCTATACGAGATGAACGGGTTCACATTTAGGGGTGGTCAGACGATATACACAAAATATTAAATCATGTCTTGACAGGCCAAGGACAGGGTGCTGACAATGGTATACGACATTGGACAGGTCAGAGACAGCCATGACTTCCAGCCAGTGTCAGCATTAGCACTGTAATGAGTTGCGTGGAAAGGCAGTATGTCATGTTACAAGAGTGAAACATTCTTGTTAAGTAAGTCTGATCGTAAGTAGCAGGGCCCAAAAGGCCCGATATAATGTCACCATTTACAATGACGTGACTGTAACAATCCATACGATCAAGAAGAATCGACTCAAATTCAGCGAGAAAGCCAAGATTAGGTGCCTTATAGCACACAGAAATTAAAACATGTATATTATTAATAGAAACATCAAGAAACATGTACTCAGGTCACCCCAACCTGGTGGTTTCAGAGGAGTACAGTATTGAAATGAAATGAAAAACATTGTTACTTTATGAGGCGAAGTTAATGCTGCAAAGTATATTTCTTCGTAATCTGTGTAAATTAGATTTGACAAAAGCTGCAACTCCTCC
The DNA here is from genome assembly GCA_035578905.1 of Stictocephala bisonia. NCBI lineage: Eukaryota > Metazoa > Arthropoda > Insecta > Hemiptera > Membracidae > Stictocephala > Stictocephala bisonia. The sequence goes on along the minus strand of JAQJVL010005541.1, from coordinate 30,411 downwards.
GACACCTTTGGCCAGACGATCATTACGATAAAGAGTATGTCCAGACAAATCAACACTGTTAGCTCATACATTAGGCTTGAGCCAGGATTCGAAATTTAAAACTACATAAAAAGTAGAAAAAAAAAAAAATAACAAAAATTCGTCGATATGACCAAGAAGAGATTGAGTATTAACATGGGATGTCTTAAGAAATCTGGATTAGGGGGCAAGAGTACAAGTGAAGTGATTGGAAAGTTGATGGTGGCGGGGTGGAGGAAGATTGAGACGCGATCACGGGGTCACCCTATAGTCGTGCGTGCGTTCGAGCTTCCAGCTACAACAGCAGCATTGCACGGTGATGGTAACAACACACAGACACACACAAACTAAATAACTTACCAACTGACTCAGCATCATAACATAATTAATGTACGGACACCAGTAAAAACAATAAGAAATAGACTGTGCAGGAAATCATATAAACTTTGAAAACAAGAGAATTCAATTAAAAATTAAGATTAAATATAATTGATAACTGTGCCAAAACAATCACTATAATTTAAATGAGAAAAGGCACTATAATTCTAGTTGTCGTGTGCGGTATTATCAATCAATGTCAAAAATAAAGATTTTAATTTACTATACTAACTTTCTATATTCATTAAATAGATTGAAAAAAGGAGGAAAGATTAAAATTATAAACATTTAAATGCATTAAAAAAATTATTTAATTAAATTGATTTGGTTGAATGAAGGCATAATATTTAGTCATATTTTTGACGGGCTATCAGGACAATTGAACATTCACAGCACTACCAAATTTATATAATTAAACCTAACGGACATAAAAATTATTAATTTCTAAAAATAAAATAAATAAAATAAATGCTTTACGGTGACAGCAAATTAACAGAGCTAACTTCTTCCAGATTAAATAAAGGTATTTTTAGAAATTTACGAAATTAAAACAAACTTAACTTCTACATATACAGACAAAACAGCTTATACTTTACAGAAATTAACAAAACTACTACAACATTAAATAAAATATGTTTTAATTTGCATGTTTTAAGATAATAACAAATAAAACGGAGTTATATCCTTCCAAATTAAATAAAAGCATTTTTAGAAACTAAAACAAACTTAACTTCTACATAAACAAACAAACAAAATGTTACGTCACATACATTTACAAAATTAGCAAAACTAACATGTACAGCATTAAATAAAGTAAAAATCTTACGGGGTGTGAAGTCAAGTCGACGCCACTTCCAGATCTGACAGCTTGGTCACCATGCCGCGCTTCCCGCTGCCGTCGACGTGGAACACCCGGCCGTCCAACGTCCAGGTGTTGGTCAACGTCAAGGTGCCTTCCTGTGATCTCTTGTCTACAAGCGGTTAGGTCCTCACGTATGGTTATGCCACTTTCTTTCAGTCTCTTCTTCGAGTTGAACATTAGCCGCCTGTCTCGATAGCTGGAAACTTGACGATGGTGGGACGATGCTGCGGTCTTCTACCTGTGGCTGTACCCGACGGCTTGCCCACCTGGTACGTCCTGCAGAGCGCTGTGGATTGCAGCTTTAGGCCTATGCGGTCGCGAAACAGCTGCGTCATCAAAGCATCTGTGCACTCTGCTTGCTTTTATGCTACACCGAATAATCTCTGATACTGTTTCGCTGCTGATATTGTTCTAACTCGTCTGACTTACTGATCAGATTACCCACCAGCCGCGGACTCTGTTGCTAAACTTAGTTATGTCCTCCTACATATTCCTCAATTCCACAGGACAGGCATCATAGCAGCGGATACAGCTTTCTCTACGACTGCCTTCAGCTCCACCGACATCTTGGCGACTAAGGTGTCAGTCACAGTGCTACTAGCGGGGTGTTTATTCACCAGTGACTCTATGGTCGCAGGCTCGACGGCCGGTGGATTGTTGGTATTCGGCATTGTCGCAGTCCCGGCGGAGGTTGGCGAGGATTCAGACAACGAGCGGCTCACTAAACGCTTATCGGCTGCTGATAAGCAAACGGCTTTGCCCTTTTTTCCGGACCTTAAGTTCTGTGGTGACTGGAAGATGACATTCTCTTTACATAAATTACACTTAATTATTGATAAGAACGATAAAATAAATAGCAAATCTGGACTGATAAACACCTAAACTACACTGTGACAAAAAATAACAATAAAATAACTAAAATATCCCACTTGAAACAATGAACAACGTAGAGTCAAACTGAAAACGTGTTACTCAGACTGAGTCATGCCCTCTCTAACAACATATTATCGACAAATCAGTGAATAGTGCTGATTGAGGTGGAAGAGACCTTCCTCTGACTGAAATGTTGTAGGGGTTCATGAGTTTTTTAAAGAAATAGTCTGATTGAGGAGGAAAAGACCTGTGACTGACATGGCGTAGTGGTTCGTGTGTTTGTAAAGAAATAGTTTGATTGAGGAGGAAGAAAGCTCTTTGTAAGATGGCGTAGGGGTTCATCAGTTTGTAAAGGAATAGTCTGATTGAGGAGGAAGAGGCATCTGACTGAGATGGCGTAGGGGTTCATGTGTTTGTCAAGAAATAGTTTGATTGAGGAGGAAGAAAGCTCTGTGTAAGATGGCGTAGGGGTTCATGAGTTTATAAAGGAATAGTCTGGTTGAGGAGGAAGAGGCATCTGACTGAGATATCATAGGGGTTCATGTGTTTGTAAAGAAAGAGTCTGATTGAGGAGGAAGAGACCTCTGTGAGAGATGGCGTAGGGGTTCATGAGTTTGTAAAGAAAGAGTCTGATTGGTGTCGGTCAATAGCTGCGGGTCTCTTACGTTTATATTTTCCAGGAAACATTTTCAATTACGTTTTCACTGTACAGAGAAATACTTTGTTGATTTTGATAATTGACGTCTTAATCCTCATAACGGTATATTTTTTATGTTATTGAAAATTAAAGTTAAATTGAAGAAAACATAGTAATTTTAAAAAATTATTAATTCAATTCAATTCAATTCAAAATATCTTTATTCACAAATATATACACAGAGTACATTGAATAGTGTCAGCGATTGAAGCAATTTATACATAAGAAGTAGCAAGTAACATCACATTAGAATAAAGTATGTACAGTATTAATTTGAGACAATGAACCCCATAAACTACATTCAAGGCATAAAGTTATAATCATAAGTAGTGTATTATTTCGTATTTTCAAATACCTCATCTGTTGAATAGGGAGCAATTTCAATAAGGTAGTTTATAAGTTTCTTTTTAAATTGGTTGTTACATTCTTCATTTTTTAATGAATTTGGGAGCATTCTCTAAAATCTTAGCCCGGTTGAGCTCGTTTTTTTCTTTGCAAGCTCTAGATTGTGCCGTCGAGTCTCCACAAAGGCCCCTCCCCTTGTATTATAACCGTGCTTATCATTCAGTAATTTTTCAGGCATGTATTATTTTACAAACATAATTGTCTGTAAAATATAAATTCCAAAAACCGTCAATATACCTAAGTTTTTAAAGTGAATTTTAACCGAATCTTTCTCTTTCATTCGTAAAATGATCCTAATTGCTCTTTTTTGCAGAATAAGAATTTTTAATAGGTTTTTTTTCGAAGTTGAACCATATAGGGATATTCCGTAGGATATATGCGAGTGAATGTAAGAAAAATATATAGACTTAAGCGTAGATGTATTGCATAAATATGACATTTTCTTAATAGCATATAACCCAGAGTTTATTTTTCCACAAATATTTTCCACGTGCCTATCCCAAGTTAGGTATTGGTCCAAAGTTAAGCCCAGAAATGATATTTCGTCTGTTTGCTTTATTTCTTTGTCATTAATTAAAATATTCGGTTCAATTTTTTGTTTGTTTTGTTTAGTTGAAAAAGCTATAAAGTTTGTTTTCTCTTAGTTTAGTTGTAAATTATGTGAATTAAGAAATTGTTGGATACTGGAGAGATCAAGATAAGACTTCAATTCAATATCTTCTAATGAGTTCCCAGATATTTTTAAACTTGCGTCATCTGCATAAAGACACATATTTTCCTTGGGAACAAGTGACATAGAACGTGGAAAGTCGTTAACATAGCATAAGAATAACAATGGGCCCAGGATGGACCCTTGTGGGACACCGAAGCAGCACAGTTTCATCGTTGATCGAGTACTTAACAGCCATTGGGACTTGACATGAGAAATTTCTACATATTGGCGTCTGTTTAGAAGGTATGATCTGAACCATAACCATTCTGACCCGTTTACTCCCAAATCTTTTAATTTATTGAGGAGTATTTCGTGGTGAACCCTATCAAATGCTTTTGACATATCCATTGATATGCCAACTACCTTTTCATGATTGTCTACCGATTCCACTACCGACTCAATAAACTGGGTTGCTGCCGTGATAGTAGAAAAACCTGGCCGAAACCCATGCTGACCATGAAATATAATTTTGTTGTCTTCTAAATAATTAATAAATCTATTGTACATTGCCTTTTCAAATATTTTTGAGAAGACCGGTAATAAAGAAACTGGACGATAGTTTGAAACGCTTTCTGCATCTCCTTTTTTGAAAATTGGAATAATTTTGGATATTTTTAAGGGTTCTGGAAAGTGTCCCGATACAAAAGATGAATTAATAAGGTGAGAGAGAATTGATGTTAGTTGGAGTTTAACGTGTTTGATAACTTTAAGTGGAATTTCATCATGACCACAAGAAGGCTTGTTTTTAAGCGAGTTTATAATGTCTAAAACTTCGTTACAACAGATGGGTTTACAATAAAATTGTTTGTTTGTCTCTAGACCAATCTCCCCACCTACATTTTTGTAAAAGTTATCTCCTGACAGATTTTGGGGAACTGCTTTAACTGGACTATTACTAATATTACAGGGCACATTTAGAAAATAATCATTGAACACATTACTCAAATACTTGGGATCAGTGATTGCAGAACCATTTACTTTTAATAATATTTGTCTGTTGTAATTAGTTGGCTTATTCCCGACTTCGCTGTTTATAATATTCCACGTGGTTTTAATTACATTTTCAGACTTACGAATTTTGCTATCATAATATGACTTTTTTATTACTTGAGCCTTTGATTTGAATGATTTATACATTGCCTTTGATGCAGAGAAGAGATCGCAATTTTGAGTATGTCTGGACATTTTTGACAATTTGATAATTTCACTTTTTTCATCCTTTAATGAGTTATCATACCAGCCCTTAGGTTTATTTCGTTTGTTTACTACTATTTTAGGAAAAGCTAAATTAAAGTAACTTTTGAACTTTTTATAAAATAAATCATATTTGTCATGAGTATTTGTACAATATATTTCCGCCCAGCTTTCTTCCCTCATAAGGTCTTTAAAATAATCCATATTTTGTTCGGAATAATTATACGTATATTTTTTAATTGACTTATTTTTCCAAGATTTTTTACCTAATTTATTTAATGTTAGTACCTGTGCGTCATGGTCTGAGAGAAGTGTGATGACACCCTCAATTGTAATATCTTTTTTATTTAGGTTTGTTAAAACGTTATCAATAGCAGATATTGAATTACCCATGACCCTAGTCGGGAAATCAACCAAGTATAAGAGTCGGTGTCTATTTAAAACATTTTTTAGTTCATGTAATTTTTTATCTTCCCGTAGGGCATTTATATTTAAGTCTCCTATAATTATAATATTTCTACATTTTAGTAACATACTTTCTATTAGCATACTTAATTTTTCTAGAAATATGTAGGGCTCGAACTCGGAGACCTATAAATGCCAGCCAATAGAAATACATCCCCATCTGTCTTAAACTTAACTACAGTATACTCAAACTGCTTATCTTCTAGCATACATGTACCCCTAGGGATACCAACAGAGCTCCACTTAACAGCTCCCCTCGCAAGTATGGCGACACCCCCTCCTGTTGTAGTTGTACGACAGTAGTGAGAAAGTAATTTATAACCATTGATGTTAAGTCTAGAAATTTCATTTGCGTTATATTTGTGCCCTGTCAGCACGATTATGTCAGGTCTTAGTTCTTCGAGAGTGATCTCTAATGGTTCCACTCGACTTTGTAAGTGTTGAATATTTTGGTGGAGTATTCTGATTTTACTACTTTCTTTAGATTTTAAATTAGGTTGGTTTAGATTGGTTTTTCTGTCACTGTACGCGGGGAGTTTAAATTAGAGCTCTGTGTGATATTTACAATGTCTAACATCTCAGAAGTTAAGCTCCCTGCCTGCACTGCTTCATTCTCACCCCCTTGTATCAATCCAGGTTCTGTGATTGTCTGAGGAGCTATCTCAGTGGTAGGTTGGTGGTTACACTGGTCTACCAGGTTGTAGGTCTGCACTCCAGGAGATGGGGCACCTGTCCGGTTCATCTCTAGAGATATAAAATTTCTTAACAGGGTTATGAAGTCTTGATGCTTTAGTCCATTTCGGAGAGTTCTTGTGGCCCTTTCATCCTTAACTATAATGTCGACCAAAACACCAGTACTTCGATGCAACAGGACAATATTCTTTGAAAACACCTGGGGGTCAACCTTATCCCTCATGCAACCCATCGGGGAACAAATAACCTTTTTAATTTTTTTATTTTTTACATCTGAAATAAAATTATAAAAGGCCTGATTATAGCTTTCATGAGTAGGTTTACTATTATAAGATGGTTTTGTTATAAGTCCGTACACTGACGCACCATGCTCGCCTTTTTGTAGGGATAGATTACTTGTCACGAGGTCCGACAGTTTTGGTCTACCAAATTTCTTTTTAAAGACAGTGGCTACTCCTCCACTCATATGGCGTTGATCATTGAAGTCTGCAGATATGCAATGACTGAAGGCGATTGTTGTATCATTCTTTAAACTGTCTATTACGTCCTTCATGTCGCCCTCTATAACCAGGATAGGGTTGCTTGAAGTTTGAGGGGTTAATTGCTCGGCAGTCATATCTTGTAGGAGATTTAGTTTTGATGCACTTTCCTCCAATTCCAATCCAGCCACTGATGATGAGTCCTCGTTTGGTATAGGTATGTTGTTCATGCGGTCATTAAGAAGATCCTTAGTGGCCCTTACAATTTCTTTTGATACATACATTTTTCCTTTTTTGTTTATGTGGAGCCCATGTCTGGTGTGGTAGCACCTCTCGAGAAGATATAGGTCCAGGAGTTTGGCATGAGAGTTTAAGTATGTAACTTGCCTGATTATTGTATTTGCCTCTTTAATTAGTAGGTTTTCAGCAGAGTTAGAGCCTAAATCATACCTATATGGAATGGTGGACAGAATAACATTTGTGTGTTTGAATAATTCCAGTTGGTTATCCAAGTATTCCTGTAATGAAGAGAGGAACCGTCCAGAATCTCCTACAGTTTCCTTAGTTATATTGTTTGTCCCTCCCATGAGTACAACACAATCATTCGGTGACAATTCATTAAATTCTGTAGAGTTTGTAACGGAACGTATTATAGGTTCTAGGGGAGCACCTGGGTGACAATGATTAAAAATGTTTAGTTCGATGTTGCTGGCTTTTAAAAGGTAAGAGGATAAGTCTCTTCCTTGGCTATCACTTGATATGATTACTTTGTTTTTGGTTTTTTTACTTGTCTCCATTAAATTATTAGCATGTGTTTTTATACATTTTTTAACTTTAGAGGACTTAGGTTTAGCTGAGTAGTATTGAGCTGTATATGACTTTGTACTGGTATTTGTTAGTTCATTGTGGTCTCCATCTACTTTATCCAGGATTTCAAACCTATTTCTACTAATTATACTTGTGCGCATGGCAGGCTTGCATGTAGACTTGGTTTTTTTACTAACCCTAAGCTATTTGCTAGGTTTTTGTTTGGTTTTGATTATGTTGTTAGCAATGAAGGTGTCATGTGCATGTTCTCCACCCATTTCTTTAAAGACCTGTTGGCTACAATTCAGCTCAGAACTACAGTTTGTTTTTATTTTTCCTGTAAACCAATCCGCAAATGGGAGATCAGGAGCATTAGGCACACAATAGTGGTATGCAATATACTTAGCATTGGCCAGGACATGTATTCCGCATTCAAACGATTGTTTTTGTTGAATACACGGCATCTCAATTACTCCATTACTGATACCGAGATTACTAGCAACAACTTGAGCTGAAGAGTTGTTATTTGGCCGTAATGAGTCAAAGTGATATGCCTTATTATTTGATTTGTCTAAAAATAACAAGCTCCAGTGTGTACCCGAGTCTTCTTTTTCAACTTCCGAGACATTATTCAGACACAAAAAAACATATTTACTTTTGTCAAAGGAATCATTATCAAGATACTCGCCCACAGTCTCTTTAGTGCTGAATTATATGGCAGTGGTAACAGAGGGGCCTAAAAATATATATCTTCTGAGTCAATACTGTCAGTCATAGCAGAGAAATAATCATTTAGGACAGAATCATCCACCCACTTGTCTTTATCCCAAGAGCGATTTGACTCGAGGCTCAGTAAATCATTTTTTACAGTACTAAAATTTAATTTCAGACTTTCGATAACTTTGTTTTTATAGTTTATCTTTTCTTCTAGTGAGTCTATACGCAATTTAAATTCTGTGTTGTCTCGTGCTAAAGTGCTATTATCTTGCATTATTGAATTACATTTAGTAATACTACGACTAAGTTGGTCTTCAATTTCTTTTATTTTGTTTAAAAGAGTGTGATTTTCGTCCTGTACTACTTCTTGACAATAAAAGGTACGATTTACGTCTTCTTCCCTTTGTTTTTTTTCGAAGTTTAGTTTTGCTTCCAAAATAGCAGTCTCTCTAACAGACATGTCAAGCTTTTTACTATTTTCCTCTTTTTCCAAAAGGACTGTGTCACAATTAGTCATTAATAATACTAGCCTGGAAACAAGACTGTCTATTTCAACGTCAGGAAAGTTACTTTTAATCTTATTTATTTCAAAACAAATGTTGGCTATGTGATCCTGCATGATATTTTGACACTCATCAGATTCAAAAACAACTTCTTCTAATAGTTTCATTTTATTCACAAAATAACAATAATTATTCTTAGCAATTATCACAGTATAATACAAAATAAAATATTATGTTAGTTTAGAATAATGAATATAAAAACATTCCATCCAATTAACAAGTCAATTTATGAATTTGGGTATTAAAGTATCCCTTCAATTTGTAGAATGCTATTCCTGCTTCACAGCCATTTAGATTGCGTTGCTGTGTCAAACATGTAGGCATTTCAATAATTCCGCTGCCGGCAATCAGTCACTTGGGTTGTTGTCGTGCGGGAATAGGCTTGTTCCGAGGGAACTTTAGTTATGAGAGCGGCATAACCTGGATTGCTTGTGCGCATGCGCAAACTTTGTTGATTTGGACGTGACCTTGTACAATCTAATATAAATGGCTGTTTAGTGAAATCTGAGTTATTTACATTAACACAGACGCTGGTTAAACTCACGTCAGTTGAACTATGTCCTATCGGTCTCGGAAAGCACAACCACTCGGCCTATTTACCGCGATACTTTAAAATGTATAAAGTGAATTAATTAACGAAAATTATTAAATAATTTACGGACACTATAACTTTGTTGTCATCACTGTAGGACCAAGCCTACCAACATTCTAATATGTTACTTACTCTAAGTTTAATATTTATATTACTATTACTTTGTTATGTGGTCAATATTTTAAAACTGTATTTAAAAAGTGGCTATTTATATATTAAAATATCATAAGTTGATGATAATTTCCTATTAAAACATACTGTTGTCATTCTTAACATGTTGTTTTTATAAACCAACTGTAATCCAGCTAAACAATTAAGACGAGGAAAGCTATGAAATGAAAAAAAATCCTTTATGTGTATAACGAAGACTATTTAATCCTCTCTACCACTTAGCCACAGGTGGTTGTGGTTTAATAAACTGTGGTATACGAAAAACTCTAATGAATTTAAACATTTTCAGTTGTTTTTAAACTTTACGTAGTAAATAAAATGTAAGCATTTTATTGAACTATGTAAATTACTCTATTAATAGTATTCCCTAAATAGCTTCAAAACACATTTTGATAAAAAGTAATATGATATTTTAAATAAAGTGTATATTGCTAGGCATAACACTAGTAAGAGTACAAACCAACGACTAAATTGTTGAAGTTAATAATGCAATACAATCTCTCAAAGCCTTTTTATGTCCCCTGATGGAAATCTAAACTATCAAAAAATGATATTGGAGGTAAATTATTCACTTATTCCCAACCTGGTTTATCGTGCTTCATTTTCCCGGGGAAGGGAAATTTCCCTCTAACTGCACTATTCAAATTGGTTTTCACTTAACAGGATATATACTTGTGTCACTTTAATATCGAGTGTGTTCCTTCCATTGGCATGTAAATTGATGCTCTCTTAATATTGTTTGTAATAATCGTCTGGACATCCTAAGAGTTGGTCCTTAAAGTTTTGGGTTTCATGTTTGAAAGCTTTTCTCAAAGACTTAAATGTATGTGTTTTATTGGTTTACTCACGTCTACTAGCATATTGATATATTTTAGCATGAGAAATATATTTTACCTTAACGATTACATTAAAACATAGCAATTTATACAGGGTGTCTTTTTTAAATGGGCCACCATGATGATCTTGGAAACCACAAGTCTGACAGAAAACTTCACCTCATTTTTAGAAACAATTAAAAAAATACATATGCAATATTTTTAAAAATGGCCCCAATTTTCCAACATGGTGGCCAATTTTTTTTTATTGAACACCCTACCCTATATTTTATGACAGTTTTAATCATAAATGGTAATTTTATGACATTTTTTATTCATGACAGTTTTTCATTATTTTGCTAATTGACGTAGATATTAGAGCTCAAATGTTCAGATTCCTTAAGGAGCTTACCATTTAGATAAGACATTCTTTATTATACATTAAAAAAATATCTGATCTGCAAATATTACAGCAAACATTTGGAAAATGTATATTAAAAAAATTATCTCAATTGCAAGCTCCAATAGGAATTTGAAAATTTTGAGCTCTCATATCTACGTTATTAAACAAAATATCGAAAAACTGCAATTACTAAAAAAAATAATAAAATTACCATTTCTATCTAAAACTATCATGAAATACAGAGTAGGGTGTTCCATAAGAAAAAAAAGTTGGCCACCATTTCGAAAATGACGGCCATTTAAAAATATTTTTGAATATGTATTTTGAATTTTCTCCAAAATTTAGGTAAGGTCCTCCATTTTAATTTTTTTTTGTCAGACATGATTTCCAAGATCACAATTGTAGCCTATCTAAAAAAATGCCTTGTATATTTTAACTAGGCTAGAACTTCTTCTAAAAACGATGTTTTTTTAGACATCATTTTAAATGTAAATCGTGTTGTATGAGTGAGAATAAATCGTAATAATATATGTGTAATATTCGAATATATATGTAATAGTTGATTATTTAACCTACAATATAAACAATTGTGCATAAAATAGATGATATGATAAACTTTCCACATTTTTGAAGAAGTCACATTGTATACTTAAATGCTAATAAATATTTTACAAAAACTGATAAGGTCAAATAATTTTATTAGTAAATAAAAAAAATAAAAGTTTGTGTGATAGAATGGATTACCTAATGATATTATCTACAACATTCTGAATAAAAAATATCTATTTAGTCCAATGTGCGATAAGAGTGGTAGATCGATGAGAGTGGCAGGCCTCGTATGACATAAGCTAGGCGGGTGGGTCTATTTGTGTAGACAAGAGAGTATAGCCATAACAGCACGAGGCCCAGGGCTGTTATTATCACTGAAAAAAATACTTTTTACTAAGAAAACAAGTTATAAGTTATCATCTCAAGAATTTAGTTAGTTTAGATTTTCAATGAATTTACAATTTGTTACTACTGAACAAATGTTTATTAGTCTCACTTTTGTGTAGTGAATTTATTATTTTTATTAAAATAAAAAGCTATTAATCTTATTGATAAAACTAGAATAATTGTTTATTCCGTTCTAATTTCTTACAATTGGGAAAAAAGCAATGTAACTAATTTCCTTAGTATTTCAGGAATTTCAATTTTAAAAGTTCATTAAAGAGTATTGTTTGGTTTTAGGTAAGACGAAGCCGTCTACCGACGTAATCCAAACAAGTTAAATTACACCCAATGTTAACTCCCGTTCGACTGCCACAGTCTACACATTCAACAAATTAAATCAAAGGTAAATGTTACATGTGCCCCAATCTGAGTAGATGGTGGTTTATCTTGCTTCATTTCCCCGGAGAGGATTTGGTTTCTCTCAGTTAAGTCTACTGTTTAAACTGTTCTTCACTCGTAGAATGTGTTAACTGAGATAGTTTAAGTGTTTTTAAAACTGGTATAAAACAAATACAGATGGTTGTGTACAGCTGACAATCATTTATCTACAACACAGTGTTCTCACCACTATGAGATTATAGTGTAACTGTGTTGAAAGTTTCAAATGATACATTTTCTTTATTGCTTGATAAATTATAAAGAAGTAGATTTAATTATGACTAAGATATATTTATAGGTTTTGGAAGTTTTCATAATATCTTATAACAAAAATAAATATGAAAATTTTATTATTATAAGTTCTGAGTACATGAGCGAAGACTACCATTGGAATAACATAATCAGGGTAAGATAAATAATACAGAAATCAAAATAAGCAACATATACAAATACATAACTTGTCATTTGCTTTCAAATCAGTTCAAAAAAGGTCATAACTGTCCTAGTGCATAGCACTCAAATAAAATATCGAATACTTACCCTTACATTTTGTATTAACCCTTTAACGCTCATTGGTTGAAATATCAACCACTTGTAAAATCTTTTTGTGCAATTGCCCAAATTTTATTATTTTCTCAAACGCTCACTGGTTGATATTTCAACCACCCCAAATTTATCTCTATGCACACCCAAACATTTTTGTATTTTTCAAAATATTTTAAATAAAAATTCATATGTAAGCTTTAGTAAAGGTCAAAAAATAATTCAAAAAATGTTTGCTGAAAATTAATACTATTAAAGGTATGGTTGATATTTAAACCAGAGAGTGTTTATGAAACTTTAAGATTATACAAGTTAACTGGTTGAAATATCAACCACATACAGATTAGGACAAAAATATCTCTCATATACCAGGTAAACAATTATTTACTAACTAAAGACTCTACAAATAATATATTAAACATTCTAATAAACAGTTATTATAGTATAAATATCATAACAAAATTAATTATAATTTTACAAAGTTTTAACTAAATTTAATAGTACGTTATGTAAATTAGCCACAATAATTTTGAGTAATTAATAAAAAAATGTTATGATATGAAACTGAAAAATATATTTCAATAATCAAAATAATCTATATTGTTCTATATGTCGTACAGAAAATAAAATGAAAAATATTTGGAACTAAAAACTTAATATACACTTACATACACCACTGAGAAAGGTGTTTATGTAGGTCAAAGATAAACACTCACTGAAAATAAATATAACACATTACAATAATTGAAATAACTCCTAATACAAATAGCAGTCTGGTAATATTCATAACTGACTTAACTTTTTATACATAATGTTAAAAAAGATAAGTAATGAATAAAATTATAACTCATTAAATAATTACCTTCAAGTGTAAATATGTGTAGTACATTAATGAACTAAGTAAATAAATGTAATCTACAAACGTTCTGATAAACTATTTTGAAATGTTCATTTTTATATTTTTTAATAAACTTATTAAAAAGTTTTTAGAACGCCGTGTTATGAAGTCAGGGTAGCTCTGGGAAGGTAAATAAGCCAATATATTTCAAACTTATGAAATTATAATAAACTGCAATAGGTATAATGGCAAGTGAATTTTCTTAAGTCAAATATGGATAATTGAGGAAAATTGTTCTTAAGTTTAATCATTACATGTATAAAAATACTCAACGTTGAAAACAAAAAGCTCTTTACAACTTGAATGAAGATTAGAACAAACGAGCTGCTTGTTAATTCCACAGCAGCTTAAGCCGTGTTTGTAAAACCAGATTTCTCTTGGGTGTGGGTGTGTATGGGGACTATTTTATTATTAAATGTCTTTGCTCTCTTTGCCATGTTTAAGGATTACGAGTACTGTACTTTTTATGTTCTCGACATTTTTAATCGCATGCATTCTAAAGTAGTCTACAGCGTTTAAATAATTTTGTACCAAAAATCTATTAAAAAACGTGAATTAATAACCTATCTTACTGTGTTTAATGTAACCACTCGACTGTTATCAGCACTATTCATTAGTAAATGTTACAAATTGTTTTAGATTCACCTTTAATTAAAAAGAAATAATAATAACCTCATACATCTATTATATAAAATAAAAAGGAAGTGAGCATTTATAAAAACTACAAATTCAAAGATCCAATATTCGAATATAGTTTATAGGCCTATTGGAACGGTTTCGGTTATAATGAAACTTATTGAACATACTGTAAATGAACAATTAAACCTTTATTTAATCCAACATGAAATAATCAGTAAACAGCAATATGGTTTTATTATGAATAAATCTACAATAGACCTTTACGAATTGTTAACTAACGATATTAATAGGCCAGTCGACGATAGCAAAGTTGTTATTGCAGTAACAACTGATTTGAGTAAAGCGTTTGATTTAGTTAATTACGAAATATTACTAAAGAAACTAAAATATATAGGGATAGGAGGAAGTCCTCTGGCTTTCTTTGTTGACTAGTTTAAAGACAGGAGATTGTGTACTTCTACAAACTTGTGGTCTAATACAAGGAAGCTTAATGACACCTACCTTATTTAATATTTATGTAAATGACTTACGACACTTCAAAATTAAGAGTAAAATCTTACAACATGCAGATTATAGAATACTTTACATAACTCATGATAGTGCCGTTACTGGATGTAATTGGTTCAAAATGATTTAAATTTAATTAATAAGCATTTCTTCAATAACCATATTAAATTAAATAATAATAATAAAAAAACAAAGGCTATAGTTTTTAGAAGTCCTAGAATAAACATTGATGATTTACTAAATAGAGACATAAAACTAGTTTCCCACCATCCTGGTTGCTTTACCCATCCTAATAATTAATTGCAGATGCGAAAATCTAAAATTGTTTAATAGTATTAAACACCTTGGCATAGACCTAAATTATAACATGAGGTATAACGCACATATTGCTAGAATTTCTAACAATTTAAGAACAGTATTATAAAGTGTAAGACATTAAGCTGCTACTTTACAATAACAACTATGTGGTTAATATACTTTTCACTGGTACGAGGTACATTCTACTATGGATTTCATATATTATATTTTGGTTCCTGAATATATAATAAAACAATTAAAAAATTGTTTGAATAGAATTTTAAAATTATTGTTTAATATTCTGCCCTTGAATATTCTGAGAATAATGAGTTTTGATTCACTGTCTAAATTCACAGATTTATCTAGACGTTAATTTTATGATAAATATAGATTTTTCCGAACTTACAGTACAATCTAAGACATAGACAATCTATTGATCAAAGATACAATAATTACTATGGAAAAGTAACTTTAGAATATAAAATACCACATCTGTTTAATTCTCGCTCTAGACATATGCAAAAGTTACTTAGTAATAATCAATTAGGAAGGAACTTAAAGATATATTTTATTAATTTATATTAGTAATTAGTTAATTATATATTCTGTAGTAGTAATGTTATTAATAAGCAATTAATGTATATCAATGATTATAATTTTTAGTTTTCGATCGGCAATCTAAGGGTTAAAAATAAATGTATAAATAGTAAAAAAAATGTAACTTACAAAATGAGGTTATCTAATACCCGATATTAGCATTCACTCACACGAAAAAACACACCGATCCAGATTTTTCTCTCTCTTTTTAGCTCAATATTTTTGTTCTTTCATTAGAAACATATATGTTTAATGTACAAAAATATATACGGTTTACAGCAAATAAGTAATATATTAAAAATAATACTCAAAACTTAATTTAAAATAATCGGCATTGACTTACAGAGTTTTAACGGGAGCCAGTCTTATACTGATTCCTACCAGCCGGGTCTTGCCGATGACTACAAGACATGAGAATGTGTTTTTGTACTTTGGACAATGTTGGTGGAATCCTCTCTACAGTTGTTCTATCACATATTGTTAAGTTAATTTACATTCGTTAATTTTAATATTTATTAATTAATCAGAGATATATTGCTATTAATTTTTGTTATGTTTGTTGTAATTTAGTTGTTTATTTTCTGTTTTTGTTAAATATTTATTGTTAAAATTTTTATTATTTGTTATTGATTTACTATAGTTTAAAAATTGTTTTATAAATACATTTATATTGACTGTAGAGAGATGATTATGTTTAGGATGATGAAACTAGAACATACCAGTCTTAATCCAAAAAAAGCCTAAATAGTTCCAAAAATACCTCGACATTAAAAAAAAAAACAAAATACTGAATTTTATATTAAATTTAAAGATGCAAGTATTTAAACCGCAAAATATTATTTTCTTTCTCTAACATCTGATTTATTTATGTATTTTTTAAATTAATCTGTTCAATTGATTGCAAACATCGTTTGTTTTCCCTTTATTTGTCTGTAATGATGGTTTTTCTGATATTTGAGAGTACTTGATTTATTTATTGAATATATTGTTATTATTGAAGTTATTATTTGTTACTGTTTCAATTTGTTGTTGTTACCTTTTATATAATTTAATTTAGTTGTTCTCTTAAATAGCAGTTCTGCTAAATATTAATTGAATAATATAGACTGGAATTGTAAAAATATAATTATAAAGAAAATCATAAACAATTTTTCAATTTGAATTTGAATGGTAATTTCATTTAGACTTTAAGGCATAATTCAGAAGGAGTTTAACGAATCAATGTCAGCTGGTCCACATTACTCAAGATAACATTTTCCAAAACCAGACTGTAATAATATAAAATATTATTGATTGTTATGTAGTAATATAATATTTCATTCCTATATCACACCTCTTTGCAAAAAATGGCAACTATGTTTGGTTTTACAGAGATGAATGAAGCTATCAACTATAGAGGTCAAATTTTAGCTTAATTTAATCATTATTTAATTAAAGATAAAATCTATGTTTTTCATGAGATTATGCAAAATCAGAATTTCCTTTAAACGTAAAATATAAGCTCGCATTTTTTTCAGAAAGATTGTACAAATGAAAGAGTACTTGATTACTGTAAATTGTATTACACCCGTGAGAGGCATTGTGTTTTATAAGGTGGATAGCAATTTAGTTAAATGGGGGAAAACTTGAGATCATTTTTATCTTTCTCTATTCATAGAACATTCGTAATACTTAATTCTGTAAAAACTTGGCTCCAGTCTGAACCCAGTTATTACCGTGAGTAACTAATAACTTTGAATGCTAATTGGAACCATTAGTTAAAATAATAATAATAGTCCAAATTAAATTATAAATTGATTTATAAACTACACGTTTATAATATTTATTTTATATTTACCATCTAAATACACAATAACTAATTGTATGACAGTTACTTACAGGATCAGTGTTGATGATCACTGGGTATCATAACTCATAAATCACGTAAAAACAATTAATTTGTATACCTTTTTAATAATTTTAATTTGATCAAATATTTACTATAGTAAGTAATTATTAGGCTTCAAAATACAACGTTATATTATTCTGATTGGAGTTCGTTTCGAACGCATCTTAGAAGCTCATAACGAGAGGAAAATTCCACGTGAAAAGTGATTATAATGAGCAGGATAGGAGTTTTTTTTCAGCCAAGCTTTAATTCTCATATAGATCCGGGCGTCAATAAAAATCTACCCCTTCCACTTCAAACAAATTGCAGAAACATGGGCTGCCCTTCATAATTGAGGAATATATACGGAAGGCCTCCAACGACAGTATAAACATGAGAGACAGTGAAGATCCCTCCATATAAAAGAGAGTTAGGTGTCAGACAAAAAATTTGAGTTTAAAATAAATTCAGAGGTTGTTCTAATGTAATTTGTTGGCGTTAGGATTTTAATGATTGGTGAATTTGTTGGAGATTTCCAATGCTTTGAATCTTAAAATAAAAAAACACACAAAAACAAAAAAAACAAAACAACATTTTGATAGGTATAAAACTCCATTCATATTGTAAAGGTAAGCAACAACCGACGGGTGTTTTATACATGTCGAGACGTCGTGTTTTTTTTTTAACACCTAAACTGTTGGACATCTCCAACAAACTTACCGATAAAAGACAGAGGGTTATGATCAGAATATACACACAATGGTTTTACAGTGCTTCATAAACAGGAAAATAAAAATAAAAGCTAGAAAGGTTTCGTGTGAAAAATAATGCACGCGAGGTCCGTTAAGAATGTTGTATATCACAAATAACAAGGAGAATGCGACAAAAGTCATAAAGGTATACACACATGAACAATTGTCTATACTTTTTATTTTTTTTTTAAGATTACTCGTTAAATTTTTTAACGAGTATTGGCTTTTAGTTCAATTAGTGACTTGAACCTGAAATGGTTGAATCCTGGCTTCTTAACTATCACGGTGAGCAATCACGCTCTAGGTTGGGTATCGATAGGTTAGATTTGATATGTAAGGTTAGGTGGGGTTACAATATGTCAGGTTAATTTTGGTTAGGTTAGATTTTGAGAAGCTTGGCTGATTTTTTTAGATTAGTTCTTGCAACCTAACCAAATAAAACCTAACTAAACAAATCTAACCTAACCAGACAAATCTAACATAACCTAACCAAAACTAACTTAACAAAACTTAACAGTCCCTATCTCAGCCTATCCCATAAAAATACAACGTTACTGAAACCTGCACATTTCCCCATTGCAAAAGCCTTGCTATATTTGTAATCAGGACAAAATTCCGCACACTTTGAGTGGCCAAATCGCTATAATCACACACACACACACACACACACACACACACACACACACACACACACACACACACACACACACACACACACACACACACACACACACACACACACACACACACACATATATATATATATATATATATATATATATATATATATATATATATATATATATATATATATATATATATATTTGGGGTTTTCTTAAAACCTATCACATTATAACCTTTCAACACCGTTTATTTACGTTGACAGACATTCCACCCCCTCACACTTAATAACACCTATCATAATTGCTAATGGGTTGGGTTAATTTCAAATCAGAAAGGTAAGCAGTACTGCGCACATTGTGAACGATAAACAACGACAGTGCAATTTTACTGACCTTAAGGGTAAACCAAATAAGTTATAATTATGTATTGGTTTTGATATGAACAAAATAAACGTAGTATCATAGGTGAATAATATTGATGTGATCTTGTTTTGAACAATATTCTACCCTCAGGTAACTGTCAGGTTGTTATTACGCGTATGTACCTATTAAGCAATTAATCAAAATGGATTAATTGTACTTTTGATTCACTGTGATATAATACATTCTGTAGTGAGCAAAGTTATTGCTAGATCCTCTATAGTATAAACCTGTTTCGTATGCTTATTAATTATGATAAATATATATCTCACACTTTTATTCAAATATGTAACTAACTGTTTTATTGGTCATATTATATAGAAAAATACAATTAATTTATGAAATAACAAGAACAACTGTTAAAATGTATTTAACTTATTGGTTTCTGAAATAATTCACGTTACAAGTTCTGCGTTATTTAGCATCTTAAATATGGCATTTGTATATTTTATTGTGTAGTTATTTGTGTAAATAGAATTCATTTTCAAAGATTCAAAACAAAGCGAAGAAGTAGTACCATTTTTTGTTAGTAACTCTATACTCTTTTTAATATACAACCAGTGGTGTAAATAGAACCCCCACAACCCCTCAGTCCTTTCGACCAAGTGGGCGGGGCTTTTATTGCGTCTATTTTTAGTTTTTTTTGCTGATCTACACCACCCCAAGCCATTCCAATCCACCGAACTAGTGGGACACTTTGCTTTATAACGTCTATAACACTTTAAATTGCACAGCATAAAACCAATTGGTGTGTTTACAGTCTTCGAAGCATATTTATGTGTAAGTTGACCTCTACAACAATCAGTTTGCTCCTATTATAATTATTTGTAAGCAATATATACAGGCCAGGAAGTAGGGATAGAAAGCTACGGGTATTTTAGAAGATAGGTTTAGGATAATATAATGAAGGGTGCAACTTAGTATGCTGTGGGGAAGTACTACTTTTACTACCTAAGCCACTGTACAAAAGTCTAATAATACACGCTTCAAATTTAGTTTTAAGTTACTATAAAATCTTCATCTGAAAAAATATACAGTACGAAATAAGGAATGTTTCAAATTTTTGATGAATAATAACTCAATGATTACCTTATTTATTACTTTACAAGTTAGTCCTTGCTGTTTGACTTAGACAGTAAAAAATGCACGTGTATGTTGTTTTAATTACCTGAACTAAAAACTTTTGAATTAACAGTCCAAACAACTTCAAAACGCACTTATCTTATTAAAAATAAGTCCGAATTCCAAAATAAAACCGACACATTTACATAAAATGTTGAATCAAAATAATCTTAAAGTTTACATAAAAATAAATATAGTGTATTATCTGGATTATTTATTCATCTACTTCTACTTCAAGTGGGATAGTTAAAAGTTTACCAGAGGAAATATCAGAACTTGCTTCGTGTTGGCGACGTTTCAAGAGTCCTCATAAACTAACGGAATGAAAAGGGAGTTTTACACTAACCATGTATGGCTTCCATACGTTTGAACTTTAACGATAACTCTATAGTGGGGTTGTCCAAAATTATAAGCAGTGTAGTTAGTTTATTAATTTAAATTTTCTGGTATATATTTACGTCATCCAGATTTATAATGAAATAAAAAGGTTCTATTTCAACATATTATTTACATTTAGGATTAAGTGAGATATATTAATTAGAGTTCTATATCCACGTTTAACTTATATATATATATATATATATGTTTAAATGCACATGTGTACATACATTTTGTATAATATAGAAAACAGGAGTTTCTTACTGAATGAAAGACATTTTAAACAATGGTATTATAATACTTTTTTTAACAATAACATTTTATTGACTATAAAAACAATACAACTCATTATTTCTGTTCAGTTTTCACAAGTAGCGTCAGGGGTCTCTTCTGTATCTCTCTGTATTCCTCTCTCTGACTTCAGCACACGCTGAAGTGACTTATAACTGAGGCAATATACGCCAAACGGTCCGTCGAGCATTTTTTGAAATAACTGGTAGATATCAGCACAGGCGAGCATCTACAGATAATGTATTAGCTCCGGCAGTCTGTTTATTTCTAGAGTTAACACCCATACCAATATTTACCATACACGTGCAGTGGTATTCACAAAATGACAAGCCCTTAATGGCACGTGCAATGATTCTGAGCTACCCACCCATTAGTTCATGTACGTACAATTAGTACTTGAAAGTATCCCCAGCAATATTAAAGACTCCATAAGATATTGGTGAATGAAGGTAAAACTCAATGACCTATAAAATACTCAGTTCATCAGATTAGTCATCCATACACGTGCAGTTGTATTCACAAAATAAGAAGCTCTTAATGGTATATGCAGTAGTACTGACTCACCCCCCCACCCATACACGTGCAGTTGTATTCACAAAATAACAAGCTCTTAATGGTATATGCAGTAGTACTGACTCACCACCCCACCCATACACGTGCAGTTGTATTCACAAAATAACAAGCTCTTAATGGTATATGCAGTTTACTGACCCACCCGTACATGTGCAGAGGTACTGACTCACCCACCCACCCATACACGTGCAGTTGTATTCACAAAATAACAAGCTCTTAATGGTATATGCAGTAGTACTGACTCACCCACCCACCCATACACGTGCAGTTGTATTCACAAAATAACAAGCTCATAATGGTATATGCAGTAGTACTGACTCACCCACCCACCCATACACGTGCAGTTGTATTCACAAAATAACAAGCTCATAATGGTATATGCAGTATACTGACCCACCCGTACATGTGCAGAGGTACTGACTCACCCACCCACCCATACACGTGCAGTTGTATTCGCAAAATAACAAGCTCTTAATGGTATATGTAGTAGTACTGACCCACCCGCCCACCCGTACATGTGCAGAGGTACTGAATCACCCACCCACCCATAAGCGTGCAGTTTTATTCACAAAATAACAAGCTCTTAATGGGATATGCAGTGGTACTGACCTACCCACTCACCCGTAACGTACGTACAATGGTACTTGCAAGTATTTCCAGCAATATTTAAGACTCCATGAGATATTTGGTACTCCTTGTAAGTGGTGTTTATAATCCTTGTCATGGCTGGACTAGAAGGTTGCTTCCATAGTTCTTTCATACTTTCTCAATATTTTTTTTTCTTCTGTCTCTGTCGTTTCTTTTATTTGGTGCTTCCTTCTCAGATAGTACAATCCACTTTTATATTGTTTTTCTAAAGATTTTTTTCAATCTGTAACATCTTTTGGTTTAGTATTTGCTTTTTGTAAACCTAATTTCTCTTGGCTAATCCATGGTGCCGTTGTTTTGACTTTTTTTTTAATAAGACATAATTCAGTTAGTGAGTTGTGTGGGGGAAATATATTAATTGGTCCTTAATTTTAATCTTATTAATTGAAATTTACAATATAAATATTAAATCCAAATAAGATTTATACATACACGAGGGCTGATCGGAAAGTAATCTCAGTTTGCTCACTGTGGGGGAAGTAAAGGTGGTAGGGCCGCCATATTCCGCTGGCGCGCACGGCAGGTCAGTGGGCGTCCAGCCATGTTAGAGTGAAGGTTGTATTAGCGCCAGTTTTTTTCAGTCGCTTGTCGAAATTAGTGCTGCAATAAAAATTCCTGCGAAGATTGCATTTCGTTCTATCTTTAATTTTTCGTAGCTAAACAGTATTCAGCATCAGCAATTCATAGAAAACTTTATGCTGTGCATGGGTCAAATGTAATGAGTGCAGGAGTTGATCGGAAATAGGTTCGCGCGTTTAAAAGGGGCAGAACAAATGTCAACAGGCCATCTGTGGTCACTGATGATCTGGTTGAGAAAACCAACGCATAAATGCATGACAACTGACGCTTCACCGTCTCAGATTTTTCAGTAGAATTTCCAGGACTATTTTTTACGAGGTAGTGTCTGTCAGGTTAGGCAACCGAAAGTTTTGTGCTCGGTGGGTACCGAAAACTCTTTCAGAAAACCACAGAACTCGAATGACAGAACGCACTTCACACTTCGCGGCATTTTTATAGCAGCACTCTTTTTGACGAGCAACGAAAACAAACCAACGCTAGGACAACCTTCAATCTAATACGGCTGGACGCTCACTGACATGCCTTGCGCGTCAGCGGAAGATGGCAGTCCTACCCCCTTTACTTCCCCCACAATGAACAAACGGAGGTTACTTTCCGAATCACCCTCGTATATATATATATATATATATATATATATATATATATATATATATATATATAGCTCAATTTAATTATGTACACAATATATGACTAAAATCATTAGCCTCATTGATATAGTTAATGTCTACTTGGTTGCATGGATGGTAGGCCTAATACTTTTTTTAAGTTCAAACTTCTAAAAGTCAAGTAGGAATAAATCCAGGCGAAGTTTTAACTCCTATTCCTCATGAATACAAAGTGTGGCTAAGCAAACTCGGCTTTATCAAAGTTGGGTACCAAAGTTTACAACCATTATGTGACATCATCTGACGTTCTTCTTCCCTTTTTTATAAACAACTAGTTTCTCTAAGATTTACGTTTTTGAGAAATAAGGGTATTACGCTTTCTTCTAAACATTTATGGTACACATTTGAAAGCATTTGCATATTACTTTGTTTAACTGCCTAATTTTCTCAAATATAGTATACCAAAATTAATAATATTTTATAACTTATTTCACAAGTGTTAATAAAATGTACTATACAGTAATAATTGTGCAGTCTTAATCCAATCTTAAATAGTAACATTTTATTAAATTCTTTTGGTAAGAAAATAAATTGCTTTACGAGATAAATATATATATACATCTTGTTATATCATTACCTAAAAATAATTACCCAATACATTTTTTTTATTTAGACATACACACCTATGAATATTTATCTTCTATATTATTTCAACTTTATTAAACTCCTCTCGGAGTGAGAGGTCATTCATTATTCACTCACGCCACAGTTACTACAGTCAGACAGAGTTTTAAGAGCTTTTCAACCGACTCTGCTCAAGTGTTTATCTGACGTTATGGCTCTTCTATTCTGTATGTGTCGAGCACGTGAGTCTAAACTTGCTGGCATCTGCTGTAGTAATGTGATGTATTTTTCTTACATGATCTTTTGCTTGTTTAAAAGAATGTACAATTTATACTTTAGGAAAAAGATGCACCTAAAAATAGGTTTACTTTCAGGTGAGATGGAAGCAAAATAATCTTTATTTAAAATTTAATTTGGATTCTTTATTTCAAATATACTTTAAAATGCATGTTTTTAATTTTCGATTCAGAGATGCTTAAAAACATTATTCTTTAAGAAACTTTTTTCCAGGTGGGCCTGACTTATTGAACTTCCGTTATCTGTCTCTTTCTACATTCCAGGTATAATTTCCAAAAAGACAGAGTAAAAAAAATAAATAAATAAAATAAATAAAAAAACACACACAGAAAAAAGTTCACTGTAAATAATTATACTTCTTAATCAATTAATTAATTTAAAAAAAATTCTATTAGTCAGTAGTTTAAATTACAAATCTAATAATGTACCACTTTAAAACTTAAGTTATGCATTAATAGTTTAAGTTGTGTGTCGTATGCTGTTTGCTTCAACCACCGTTGCTAACCATAGTAGACTGAGAGTTGTTATGCAAAATTAAGAACATTTTTATAATGAACCTAAATCCCAGCCACCCTTGACTCTTCTACCTAACTCTGATCTAACACTCCTAGCCACCATTAACCAGACCAACTAACTCTGAACCAACGCACTCAGCCACCCTTAAACACTCTAGTAACTATGAACCAACACTCCCAGCCATTCTTGACCAGCTTAACTAACTCTGAACCAACGCACTCAGCCACCCTTAAACACCCTAAGTAACTATGAACCAACCCTCCCAGCCATTCTTGACCAGCTTAACTAACTCTGAACCAACGCACTCAGCCACCCTTAAACACCCTGTATCTATGAACCAACACTCCCAGCCATTCTTGACCAGCTTAACTAACTCTGAACCAACGCACTCAGCCACCCTTAAACACCCTGTATCTATGAACCAACGCTCCCAGCCATTCTTGACCAGCTTAACTAACTCTGAACCAACGCACTCAGCCACCCTTAAACACCCTAAGTAACTATGAACCAATGCTCCCAGCATTAATAATAATAATTCTTGACCAGCTTAACTAACTGTGAAACAGCACTCCCAGTGACCTTTGACCAATCTAACTAACTTTTATAGAGTTAGTTAGATTGGAGTTTGAGGGCTAACTCCAGGTTAGCCCTCAAAGAACTACAGAACTTGGTGATATATTGTTGTTTGATTAATAATTTGCAAATCTTCTCCACATTAAAATACAAACGAGTCTATCCCCATTTAAATATCTGATAGTTACATTTTTCTGCACTATTTTGGAAATAGATTAGTAATGTCTATCCCCATTGGAATGACCTCTTTTCATATTATTAACATAATAACATAAAAAGTTTATTAATGCTCAGCTGATTAAAACTGTTTGTGTGGGTTGAATTAGTTACAGCTCTAAACGTGTTCTCTACAACGGAGTAGGCTGTTATCCCTGGGGTTTATATTTCTCTGCAATTTGGGTGATTGCACACATTTGGAACTAGAAACCCCCTGACGTATCATGTAACTTTACTGCGGAGAGCTGTGAGGCAACATCACAAGTATAGTTTACATTATCAAATGACTCATTTGCTTAATTGTAGTTTATGCCAATTTCACAATTCACTATAATATTTTCAATCATATTGAGGTGACTCTATTTATAAAATAAATTGACTTTTTATTTATTTTTGGAGCCAATAATACATTTTATTTATTTAAAACTATGGAGAAATATTTAAAAATTTGTTTTGTATCCTTTTATAAACTATAAATCGTCCATATATCTTATTAAGGTTTTTTATTATCTACATATTTATTATGAGCCCTGTGATGGAAAAAAATATCCCCTGTGATGGAAAAAAAGCCCTGTGATGGAAGAAAATTTTGAGGGGCGTATTACACTTTAGGTAGGGTTTAGGTATATAGAGTCGTGATTATGTTACCTTCTTCTGGCGTAGTAGCGTTGTTTCTATTTAAACTTAAACAAAATCAATCAGATCAGTTTTTAAAAAGCCTTTTAGATGCTCTTGCAAATAAATTTTAAAAACACATAGCATTTTTACTTTCCTATCAACTGAAATTTTCCATTGTATCATGTTGTTAAGAAAATACCGGATTCTTTACGCTCGTAATTTCCCCCAACCAACATGACCTCTGCGGCCGGAAAAATATTTCAGTCCCTCACCACAAAACAAATTTCTTTGAAAGACACATGAAAAGTAATGGTATCACGCTCTATAATTCGCTGCCTGATTCTAACCGAGCGGAGACCGATGTGGCGAAATTTAGCAGAATGGTAAAAAAGTTGTTGATTACTCGATGCTATTACAGTGTGAGGGAGTATATAATTTCTTAACATATAGTATACTAAATTATTGTAAATATACTCATAATTATTGTCAACTGTGAATCTGTAGCATTTTCTGTTACGATTACTCTTTTTGTTTGTAGTTCACCATGTGACGCCATTATGCAATTTTTCTGAAATTGTTAAAATAAAGAAATTCTGAGTTGAATTGAGTTTCTGGATGTCGTGGAATCCTTGGTTGGCAGCAGGAGTAATAGTCGTCCTTGAGGGATGATGAGGTAGAGCAGAGCAAAATTGCGAGTCACAACTTAGAGGTTCTGTTAATGCATAGAATCAAATACAACACAACTATTTACATTTTGGTATTGGTGATGAGTCTATGGAGAACGAGCTGGAGCGTGGTTGCCAATGGGTAAATAGTCGAGAGAGGGCCGTACAGTTAGGGGCGTATCCAAATTCACACTCCATTAAGGGTGCCAGCAGCAATGACTACCTATCTATAGTCATTGACAGAAACCACATCCAAATTCCTACCCAAGTCAAACCAGTTGGATTTGAGCTAACAATATGTCCAAATTCACACCCCTAGGCTCTGCTTCAATATTTTGGCCAGGACTGTACAGCCCCCTTGGAAACATTTAACTTCAAAAATAAGCTGCAATTTCTCTTTACAACTAAAGAATTTCTCAAACATACTATTGGTCCAATTTATAGTCAGTCCCTGTCAGATTTAAAGGAAACCAACCGTGAGGCCTCAGCAGACAGTCGTTCACCATTCCATGCCTTTGGAACATAACAAGGCCGTTAACATGTATGCATTATGTTAGTATTGTTTATTTATTAATTAAGGTGAACTAAGTTTTGTCAGTTTAACGATTTGAGCCCGTAATCCGAATACTAAAATAACTTCTTGTAACTTTAGATATTTCCAGGAAAACTTACCAACTTTGAGTTAGATGAAATATGCAACGAAAGATACGTGATATATCATGATCACGAGTTGCGAAATACATTTTGTTGGCTGCAAGATTGTAAAAAATGTTGCCACATTGGTGACACACATATAACTGAACTACGTCCATTAGGCCTAATTCAACTCAGTTCTATCTGAGCAAGGAAGAAACTTGAAACCTAATGAAAATATACCAGCAAATAACAAAACATTGCATTATATAACAATATTTATTAGCCTAGTTTTTATGTTACTGAGTTATTCCATCATGTTTTTATGAGATTTTGGCTTAGAAAAAATCAAATGGAGATACAATTTAAAAAGAAACAATAAAAAATCTTACCAATTTAATTTATGACGTCTAAGTGCAACTTGTACAAATTAAACTTACTCATTTAATCAATTTTTTAATGAGTTTTCCTCTGGTTAACAGTCTGTAAAATATGTTTAAATACAGTTTATTGCTGCTTTAATGTGTAGTCGTAGAGCTGCACATAATAATTTACCGGAAAACATTTGTTCTTAGATTTTATTAACAACTCTTATTTCAAATAAACAAAATATTCCTGTTTTTTTAAATAAATTCAGTCACGTACTTTTATCTTCTTAAGTAGGTATAATGTAATTGACACTGTTTAAAAGGTACTTGGAATAGCAAAGATTTTTTTTTTTGCCAAGGCCTTACGACTGGTTGCAATGTGAGTTTAACTATGGCAGGACTGAACATTGAAATTACTTCTCCCCCAAAACATTGATGTAATATGTCTAAGAATTGCTTAATCAGGAGGGGAGTTGCAATACAGGCCTGAAACTTAGTTGTCATAGGTAGGTACAGTCAAAACCAAAAACTTGCTGAAATATTCCTGTTTGACCAGGGGGTGTGAATTTGGATGTGGCTGCTGGTACCGTTAATGCTGTGTGATTTTAAACACACCCATGTAGTGAGTGACATTTGTCAACAGCTGACGGTGGCGCGTAACCATCTTGTAACAGCACCACTCAAGGGATGATGGGGAAGCGGTTGGTAAAGAAAAATTAAAAATAATAATTAATTAAACGCAATTAAGGATAGTATTTGGCATTAACAGCAATGTATATAATTAATATGTAAGTAAGTACACATATACAAAACCACTGTATATGTATGGGTGGGCGTGTGGGTCAATACCACTGTATGTGTATGGGTGGGTGGGTGGGTCAATACCACTGTATATGTGTATGGTTGGGCGGGTGGGTCAATACCACTGTTCGTGTATTGACAGACACATATACATCAATACCATTGTACGTGTATGTGTTGGCGGGCGGGTCAATACCATTGTACGTGTATGTGTGGGCGGGCGGGTCAATACCACTGTACGTTAATGGGTGGGCGGGTACCATTTCTACGGTGGTCTAAGGTGTCGACTCAGGATTTCGTAATTGAGTTAGAGATAGCGAAAGTCCTGATCCTTGCCTCGAATGTTAATTTTCATCAGTAATATTCACCTTTACTCTACTGGCTACACTTCTTACATTGTCTTCATAAGGCCCCCACACAGATCAATATATCTG
The DNA here is from genome assembly GCA_035578905.1 of Stictocephala bisonia. Lineage (NCBI taxonomy): Eukaryota > Metazoa > Arthropoda > Insecta > Hemiptera > Membracidae > Stictocephala > Stictocephala bisonia. Next base: position 1,112 of record JAQJVL010005541.1, on the reverse strand, counting down.
GGAAACCAGAAAAATAAGGTGGAAAAGAAAATAGGACTCTCCTTTCATGTGTGCATATGTGTAAAACACATAGGTAACTTAAAAAAGCAAAGAAAACTACGTATGCACGTTTTAAAAGATATTTTCCTGGTTTATATGTATATGCATACACATCTATGTATGTATATGTACTTACACTTTCTACGCAATTAAAGTATACGGTATATTTATGTAAATATATACTCGTTTACATAAGATTTTAAATAAAATGCCTTTAAATAACTTTTACCAAAAGCAACATTGTATGAAAGCTACCCTGAAATATATTCCATCTGCCCGCTCACTATTAGGCATGATTGATGGCAGAATTTCTCAAGATAACTCTTTCTACGCCTCCCTCCAAGCCATTATATAATCAATATCTGCCACCCTCATAGGACTTGCTAATAAGTGTCTGTGACTGCATTGATAGAACTTTGCCTAAATATAGCCATACATATAGAGATGAAGATATAAGATTTAGCTCAGTGCTTGGTAAAGGATTTAAAATAATACACTTCTGTTTAATGCTAAAACCACTTAAAATATGAATATTAATATCCATAGACTATTATTTTTTGTAAATTATTTAACTTATACCGTTCACAAATATTAGGAGTTTTGAAATTACCATGAAGATGGAATACAGTTCTGAAATAAAGTTTCTTAGACGTTTAACGAAATAAAAAAGGGACCTGAATACTTTATTAATATATTCATGGGTTAGTGTCGACAAATAAAATTAAAGAAAATACTCTCAATCGGATGACAAATGTTTACTATAAATCGATTTAATATGTATAACAAAGTAGTCAACATTATTTCCGTCATTTTACGCTTTCGTAGAAGATGCAAACTATATTAAGCTTCTAGTAGTTATCTTGGTCCTAAAATTAAATGCAACTAAAATTTACAACATCTTTGTTTTATAACATATAACATCATTTAAATGTAAACTACACGATCTACAGTGTGGCGCACGAAGTGATCCAATATTTTTTTTGTAGTATTTGTTCCGGTTTCAAGTATTACTGTATTGTAAGTTGGTAATTCTATCAACTGTTCATGGAGATTAGTTTTCTCTGATTCCACTT
>JAQJVL010005540.1:0-34689 GCA_035578905.1 Stictocephala bisonia | reverse complement strand
CCAAATCAATGACTTTTTTTTTATTCTTAATGACAGTGCACAATATTTTTTGGCATGACAAATAATGTAATACTGTAAACATGTTTCAATAAGAATACAACATGCATATGAAATAAACCATTTAATGACACGAATGCATACAATAAAGACTTTAATTTCAATAATTCCGGCTTGTTCAAAGCATTAAGTGATTATAAGTCACTATCTCTATATTCATTCCCTTTATTTTATTTTATAAATATAAAAAACATTAATGCTAACTCAAAACTATTAGTTTATTATAGTTCTATAATGATATGGTTGAAAAAAATGCTAGGTCATTTATTTGTACTTATCTGAGAAGGTAACCTCGAAGCAAATATTTTTCCTCGACGGTAATAAGGACAAATAAATATGACAGCTGGGGGGCGGAGCGGCAATTATTTTGAGAACTTTGAAGTTATGAGGCCAGGTATTGTGTGGGAACTTCGTACCATTCCCAGTATCTTCCGTTGAGCGGACACATCGGGCGGACACATTCTCTTAATGGTCAGGGCTCAGGGGGGATATACAGATATGAGCATAAAAATAACAAAATTAGGAACTGTTCAAAATTTTTCTCAATTAGCAATACTAAATCTTAAAAATAGTACGTGTTGGTAGATGAATTTAATAGAATATTAATATAAATAGAACAAATATTATGGTGATCAAGGTAAACGTGGTTTTTAACGAAATTCGAAATCGATCACCATAACATTAGTAGCCTTTATATTGCACTAAATTGTTATAAATATAAGTATTAAACTGTATTAACATTGTATAGTGGGGACGTTTACTTCTGTATTGAAATTGTTAAACAATTATTACATTGCTCAAGTAAATATAAGATGTTCTGATGGGTTCAGTTTTGCATTAATTTAATGCATTGTCATGATCAGCTCGTGATGGGATTGGCTAGCACTCGTGATTAACTTGGGGCAGTCTCCGTGATGGGCTTGGCTACCACTCGTGATCAACATGGCTAACACTAATGATCAACTTGGGTAGTACTCGTGATATTTTTTACTGTATTTAGGCATTGCTTTATTTTGATTGTTGGTCATTTTTAACAGTCGTGTTTATAAAATAATCTTCATATTTAGTAATTTGTGTATGCCTATTTAAATCATATTAAATTAATCACTCCTAAAATACTGTGAAATATTTATGAGTAAAACAAATATTTTTGAAAAGTAATTATGTAAGAATTATTGTTGAAGTAAAATAATTGCTTCTATCATGGCAATGGGAAATTGAAAAACGTTATAGTATAGATTATAAAGCGTATCCTTAGTATGTTAACTCTATGCCTAAGCATGTTAAATTTTAACCGTTTTGAAAATAACAAGAATTATCATTTTGGAAAACATTTCAAGTACAAATTCAATTTTTAGTAGACCCCCCAATTTTATCAGTGAATAATTTGATTTCGCTGTAAAAAGTCTACTTTTCTAAATAAATATTACTATTGTGTACAAAAACAATAATGACATAAAAACATGTTAAGAAATAAAATACGGCAGCAATACTGGTACTGACTGGAATATTGAAAATTTTTGAAAAGAATTGGCCTTTCTGCTCAACACTACATTCAGACAGAGAAGGTCAGGCGTAGCCAACTGAGGAGGCTGCAGGTGGGAAGTAGGGGTAATTGGGGTTTCCGGTTGAGAATACTACGAAAAACTTACTACACAGGAAAAAAATTATTCAATGGGACTATATTGGTACTCTGTTTGGTGGATTAAACTTCCTTGCACCTAAGAGAGTAAACTGGGACGTAGGTGTCCAAATTCTCTCGCCAGTGTCGTATGACTTCTAATATTTTCTTCCCTTTAGAGCCCTCTTCGGTTTGTGCATCCAATTCGTATTGCATACTGAAATCCGGTGAATTGTGCAGGGCAGAGTCCGAATGCTCTACGTCCGCGGACTTCGGTTGCCCGTCCACAAACCATGCGTTGCGCTATGGAATCTGTGTAGGGGAGCACTGTCATCGCCGTCCATTCCGTGTCGCGCTGTCCTATACTGTCCCTCTTCCCTATGATACTATCAAGCCACCTGACAAGTGTTGTCATTTCTCTCTAAGTCTCTGAAAACTTTATGCTTATTTCATTTAATATTTCTTCAGCGTTAAAGTTTTGTTAAGATCGTAAAATAAATGTCTGTATAGTGTGTTTCAATATAAACCTAACGTTTATGTTTATACACCTGATAAATAAATTCTGTGTTTACAAAAAAATAACATGTCCATAAACTACTATACTTTAGTATTTCATGTGATAACGATGTTTGATACTTATATATGAAGTAGAATATAATTGATTATGTAACACGCAAAATGCAAGGCAACACGTTTAAATCAATTGAAAAACGATTGAGTTCTATTAATAATAGTAATTGATCCCCATTTGTTAATTTAGCCCGTAAAATATATATGTTACATTATTTTACGATAGTTGATTATCATTACCATTACTAAATGTAAATAAAATGTTTACCTGTAACAAAAACGCTGTTTTGTTTTAAATGGGGCTCTGGACAAAGTGGGAAGAAATGATAACCTGGGCCAGTTTCCGTGGACGAATTGTCGAGAGTCACTTTTTCTGAAAGAGTGTAGAACATTTCAAGGTGGTTTAAATTGTATTGTTGTAACGGACTAGATGGATGCATATTCGCGGACTGGTATAATGGTTGTTGGGATAGATGCGATTTTTGCCTACGTCGGAATGCTAAATTCTGAGATGGTTAATTTGTCATTTTTATAGTTAGTTTGTTTGAGAATTAGCATATATGTGTGTGGTACATATACTAGGTACAAGTAAACGTCAACACGAACACAAATTAGTATGTACAATATAAGCACAAAAAATGCACAGTATATTTAATGGTGATATCGATTACGGTGCGAATCCTGACGTCTCACTTCCTCAGACCAGAGGGTATTCACAAAAGAATGGAATACTGTGTTTTCAACAACTCACATTTATAGGCCTATGATACGTGACCTCATTGGCTGGAATCGTCAAAATGGCGGCTGCTGTGATATTATGTTGGTTAGATTTCCTATTGATATGTTGACTTATCTTTCTGTTTTATTCGCTGTGAAAATATATGTTAAAAACTTATTTCGGAATCAAAATTAACTGTTCATTCATTAATTTATCACGATCCTAACATTTTTCTTTAAAAATAATAACTTATTCCGAGCATTCATGTTTGCGACCATTGCAGCGTGTCAAATTTTAGAATGATCTACATTTAGTATCTATTGTTAGTCACATATCTATGGTTGACAATTAAGAAGGATGTTTAGCTACATTAGATCTTCATGGTTTATTATTTTTTAAAAGAGAGAGATGGTTTTTATAAGACTTTTGCTTAGATAAAATTGTCAGTCTGACCTCATTGGATTAACTATATTGCACCAATGTGACATTAACAAGTTGAATCCTATAGGAGTTCCATGATATTATTACATTTATCTGTGCACATTTCAGAGAATATTCGAGTGTATAATTGTTGGGGATGTAGTATTACCAAGTCTTAATAAGCTACGGAGAATATTGAATTTATTAAAGTCTATTACCAAGTCTTTGTGTTAAACGGCCCATGTAATGATGGATACATACTTCTCATTTGTTTACTTTAGAGGCTTTTTCTTTTTGTAAGTGTTGTTCGTCTATGTCTCGAATTTGGTTTTATTTTCTGTTTAATTTTACTTCCAATTTGACATCATATCATTGTGGTCTATGTAGTCCATTTGCAGTATGTAGCTATGATTGTTCTTAGATATTTGTTTTCCTGTTTTCAAATCCGGAAAACTGTCCTTAAGTGGGATTGTATACGCCACTGATTTATAACTGAGCTATATGAAGTTAGACTGTTGAGTGAGATGAGACGAATGGAATGAGAACGAACTGTTATTTTTGAGTGTCAATTTGGTAGGCGAGTAGGTTCACTGAAACTAGGCCTATATGAAAGTTTTTTAAGTAGTTCACTGTGTTACGATGTGTGATCAGACTAAAAAGTTAATCTCATTAATAGATTCAAATTCACTGGTGATAAGCTGAAAGCTGTCTCGGTGGTGACATATTAAGTATATTTAAACAATATTATCGTAATGTGATTGAACATGATTTACTCGTTAGAATCTAAACACAGATATCATCGACATAACGGGTGTCTGAAAATAGGATGTGCTTCATTGTTCACTTTGTGTATTTTTTTGTAAAGGAGTCTTCATCGCTGTCTGTAATTAAACTTCTGATAAAATGGATGTAGTGGACTACCCATGGCTTAACACCAGCGTCTGATGTGTGAAAATGTGGTGAGCGAACCGGGATGTTAGAATTTTGTTTCAAGATAGTTTTGAGCAAATCTTTACAGCTTGTGTCTTTGTATAATTTTTTAATATTGTTGTTGTCGACGAAGTGGTTTCATATGTACTAAGTAATGTGCACTTCAGCAGACTGGAATAATTTGTGGATAGTATTATATTATGTATAAATGAGGACCTAAAGGTGGCAGATATTTGACACTAATTGTTTAATTATGAATGTGACCTTATCAACAATGTGTCAATGACTGTTATCTGATACGGATATATTGTATTTTCAAGGTTGTCTCAAAAGCACGAGTCAAATATTGGATAATATCTTTGATCGTTTGTAAGCTAGGGCAGATTAGCGAAAATTTACACGGGCGGCCTAATAGGTACACGGCTGGTTTGTGATTTTCAGGAATAACATTCATTGTGGTGCCTTAGGGATTATTCATAAAAAGCTCTAAGTAACGAGTGAACAGGTTATCAGTAATAACTTTGTTCACTGGATTTTTGATAACTGTATGTATGTGGTCGCGAGATGATATTTATGAGTTGGTAGGATCACCTTGTTAGTTATTGAAATTGTATTTTCGCTTGTATAATATTTCGTTTTAGCTAATATAATCTTGTCTTTTTTCAGGAATCACAATTGCGTTGCTCTTATCCGACTTGGTATAGCTGCGATCTGGATGTGCTTCGCATTCTGTAATTTCTGTTTTACATCTATAACAAACTTTATAAGCTAAAACCTGGTTGCAAATTGTTAGTGTTCGACCAGGTACTTTTGTTTTGACATTGCGTGTGTACTTAGACATCGATTACCTATTCGTTTCTGTTACAATCTTTCACTGAGATACATTACTATGTGATATTGTCAGGTTTATGAGCTGAAAATTATTCGGCTTGTTTGTGTTTGATCTGGTTGCTAGGAAATATTATGTTTGGGTCCTAACACTAATACATTCATGTTAGTCAGATTGCTAAGAATTCAACATTACTCAGAATAATACCCTATTATGGAAGTTTAACGTGACTTTGCACGCAATTAACTAAATTGGTTAGTTGATAGTGTCTATTAGTACGTACATTCCTTGTCTTTGCAATTTGTTTTTATTAAGTTTATTATATTTCGGATTCCAATGACAGTGTCAAATTGGCTATTGAGATATGAGGATGACAAAAGCTTTGCATCACTATGATTGATGAAATTGGAAGTAGAATAAAAAGAAAATAGAAAATCCAAAATTCGAGACGATAGACGGGAACAACACTTAAAAAAGGAAAAATCCGCTCTAAGAACAAAAGAAGTATTGTATCCATCCATTACAATGGGCCGTTTACACAAAGAGTTGGTAATTAGATTTAAGAAATTCTCAATTTTATCAGTAGCTTTTAGACTTGTAATACTATGTCCTTACATTTTACACCCGAAGTTGAAAGTGAAGATAAATTTATAATTCAGGAATATATAGGATTAACTGTAATGATTGTAATATGTTTTACATAGGTCAGACTGTAAATTTTGGCAAAATGATATAATAATGCCAGTTGCGTTGTCGCTATGTATGGGTGTAATAATTAATATTGATACATCGATATAGAATCTAATGTTTGTTAGCTATAATAATCATTCTGAATTGTACCCCAGAGACATAAGAATAGATATGATGGAAAATGTAGATATTCTAAAATTTTGTAAGAAGGGTTAGTAACTGAATGACTTGGCTAGATGTTAGATTTATGTTGTAATAGAAAAATGTGTAAGTGCGTGCTAATTAATGATATAGTATGAACAGTTGAATTTTGAGTGTCCGAAATGAGTTGTGTTAATAATGTTTATTTGTTCAGCGAAGATCAAAAGAAGATATGATAAGTAAATAGTCACTCTAGAGAATTATACCATAATAATTTTTACAGCAGCACGCCTTTTTGACACGTTTACCGCCAATGAGGTCCACGTGATCATAGGGCCTATAATAATTGAGTTGTTTTGTACACAGCGTTCACTGTTCTTTATGTGAATCCTCTGAGTGAGATATGATGTAGGAGGTGAGCGTGGGTTCACCGAAATCGATCTCCATATTTTGTTGTGCTTTGTTGGGCTTCTATATTGTGTAATAAATTGGTGTTGTGGGACGTTTTGCTTGTTACTTTTTATCGTTGTAAGAACAAGATATATGATATTGAATGGGCTATGGTGTAGACGTTCGCTGATGGTTTATTAGTCCATTTACATCAATATATCATAATTCATGGTAACATGCAAATTGTACACGATAACAAACTGGGCAACAGAGAAGTGTTTAGAAGACTGTCAAAAGTTGAATATAGTATGATGCAATTTATATTTGTTATATTATTTTATTTGTATTGTATCACTACCTTTTCTGGAAACCCTGTTGTTGATGAATAAAGTTGATTTTTATAGTATTATGAAACGTTCACACTGAATTATAATAACATTGAGAATATTCAGTACCCTAATTATTATGAAAATTGTAAAGTTTATTGGGTTGTCTGTTTAAAGATTTAGGTATGTATTATAGGTGATATATTTGGATGTATTAAAATTTTTTAGAATATTTGTGTGTGTTGAGATTCGCCATATTAGAAAATAACTCTGTTTAATGGGAAGCCTGGTGTAGTGTCTGGTTTTCTTTGGGTTTGTGTGAATTTTTATTTTTTGTTGTAGTTTTATAGTTTTTGGAGGTGGGGTAGTTGTAGGGTTGTGGGGTTTATTTTGTTTTGTGGTATAGTGTTTAAGTGATGGGGGTGTGGGGAGAGGGGGGGGATGAGGGGATGGATGGGGGGGGGGGTTGTGGGGGGGGGGAGGGGGAGGTGGCGGGGGGCGGGGGTTGGGGGGGAGGAGGGGTTGGTGGTGTTGGGTGGGTGGGTGTTGTGGCTTGGTGGTGGCGAGGGGGGGGGTGAGTGAGCCGAGGGTGTGTTGGGGGTGTTCTACTGGGGGGGGGGGGGGGGGAGGGGGGGGGGAGGTGTGGGCGGAGGGGTGGGAGGGTGTGGGGGGCTGTAGGCCCGGTAGGCGTGGTGAGGGTTTGGGGAAGGGTGGTGTTGGGTGTTGGGTGAGGGGGGGAGTGTAGGCAAGACATAGGTGTGTTTTGCGTCGGCGTGGGTGAGGGTGGTGAATGTGTGGGAGGGAGCGGGCGAGGTTGTACTGTGGATTTTGATATGTAATATTTATTACTGACCTTTGTTGGTCTCCGGTTTACTGTTTTTTGCCAATTGTTTGTTCTTTGTACGTTTTTTAGGTGAGACTACTATTGGTTGATTTGGGTTATTCATACGGGACACTAGTTTATTTTAAATTTTTTGAAACATAATTAGTTCTTTATGGAGTTATTATGTTAGATAATAAAGTATTTAATAAAGTTAAATAATAAAGTAGAGTTTGTTTTATGAGATTGTTTGTATAATTAAAATGTACATTGTTCCAATTTTTATTTAAGTTGTTATTGAGTTAGTCGCCGTATTTTAAAAATTCCAAATATATGACACAATAGGAATTGTATTATACTGTCAGTAGTACCTTCGACTTTTATGATATAAGATTAGATATACTTCTAAATGGAAGACCTGTAGTATAATAAATTTAAGTAATGTTTGTGCCACATTCGTATGATCTTTTGAAAATAATCATTGATATGATCATGTTTGTATCGTAAGTGTATTTGTAGTGGGATTTATGTGATAGATGATCGCGCTGATGGTAAAGACATCACAAGAGAAGGATGGACAGAGATGTGAATCGAGTTAATAAATGCTTTTTGTTCTTGGCAGCCGGGGAGTAATTTATGTTCCAACGAAAGGCAGTCGACCCTTAAATGGAAGACCAGAGAGAAGATGACAAATGGTCTATCAGATGCGATCTATATATTACTTTATAGCAAAAACAAGGCTGGTATTGAATACTAAGAGTGGCCATTTGACTTATAACTCAGTAATATTGTAAATATGTCCGCACTACAGTTGCCTACGTATGTTAAAACAAGGCCTGGTATTGAATACTAAGAGTGGCCATTTGACTTACTAACTCGTAATATTGATTTAACATGTCCGCACTCTCAGTAGCCTAACGTATGTTAAAACAAGGCTTGATATTGAGATACTAAGAGTGGCCATTTGACTTATAACTCGTAATATTAATATAACATGTCGCACTACAAGTGCGCCTACTTAAGTTTAAAACAAGGCTTGCTATTGAATTACTAAGAGTGGCCATTAGACTTATAACTCGTAATATTAATATAACATTGTCCGCACTACCAGTAGCCTACGTATGTGAAAACAAGGCTGGTATTGAATACTAAGAGTGGCCATTTGACTTATAACTCGTAATATTGATATAACATGTCCCGCACTACAGTAGCCTACGTATGTTATAAACAAGGCTGGTATTGAATACTAAGAGTGTCAATTTGAACTTATAACTCGTAATATTGATATACATGTCCGCACTACAGTAGCCTAGTATGGTTAAAACAAGGCTGGTATTGAATCTTAAGAGTGGCCATTTGATTATAACTAATAATATTGACTATAACATGTCCGCACTACCTGTAGCTACGTATGTTAAAAACAGGCTGGTATTGAAACACTAATAGTGGCCATTTGACTTATAACTCGTAATCATGATATAACAATATCCACCTAACAGTAGCCTCTACGTATGTTAAACGCACAGGCTGGTATTGAACACTAATAGTGGCCTCTTTGACTTATAACTAGTAATACTGACTATAATATATCCACACTACAGTAGCCTACGTATGTTAAAACAAGGTGGTATTGAACACTAATAGTGGCCATTTGACTTATAACTCGTAATATGATATAACATATCCACACCTATCAGTAGCCTACGTATGTTAAAACAAGGCTAATAATTGAACACTAATAGTGGCCATTTGACTCTATAACTCGTAATACTGATATAACATATCCACACTACAGTAGCCTACGTATGTTAAAACAAGGCTGGTATTTGAACACTAATAGTGGCCATTTGACTTATAACTCGTAATACTGATATAACATATCCACACTACTCAGTAGCCTACGTATGTTAAAACAAGGCTGGTATTGAACACTAAGAGTGGCCATTTTGACTTATAACTCGTAACTACTGATATAACATGTCCGCCTACAGTAGTCGACCCATTAAATGGAAGACCAGAGAGAAGATGACAAATTGGTCTATCAGATGCGATCTATATATTACATTATAGCAAAAAACAAGGCTGGTATTAAATACTAAGAGTGGCCATATTGACTTATAACTCGTAATATTGATATAACATGTCCCGCACTACAGTGTGCCTACGTATGTTAAAACAAGGCTGGTATTGAATAATAAGAGTGGCCATTTGACTTTATAACTACGTACTATGATGATAAACATGTCCGCACTACAGTAGCTACGTATGTTAAACAAGGCTGTATTGAATACTAAGAGTGGCCATTTGACTTATAACTCGTAATATTAATATAACATGTCCGCACTACAGTTGCCTACTTATGTTAAAACAAGGCTGGTAATTGAATACTAAGATTGTGGCCATTTGATTGAGAACTCGTTTCATTAATATAACATTAGCTAAGCATCAACTACCAGTAGGCCTACGTTGTTTAAAACAGGGCTGGTTATTAGATATATCTTAGAGAGAGTGGCCATTCTGATCTTATAATCGCGTAAATTGATATAAATGTCCTGCACTACAGTAGCAATCTATAGTATGTGTCTAAAACAAGGCTGGTATTGAAATCCTAAGAGTTTTTGGAGGTGGCCATGCTTGACTTATGTTACTCATAATATTGGATATAACATGTCCGCAACTACAGTAGCCTACGTATGTTTAAAACAAGGCTGGTATTGAACACTAATAGTGGCATTTGACTTATAAATACTTCGGTAATAGATTTAACATATCACACACACTACAGTAAGCCTACGGTATGGTAAAACTAGGCTGGTCATTGTGAATCACTTCAATAGGCCATTTGATTATAACTCGTAATAAGATAATGAAGCATATACCACATATACTAGTAGCAAGTACGTATTCGTTAAAACAAGTCTGGTATTGAACACTAATAGTGGCCATTTTTTGACTTATAAACTCGTAATACCTGGATGCATAATATGATACACACTACAGTTGAATTATCGTTTTGTTTCAGGTGATTTGTAAAATATGAAAATATAAACAAGGTTGGTATTGGAACACTATTAGTGGCCATTTGAGACTTATAACGCGTGTATAATGATATAACATATCCTATGTATACAAGTAGCCTACGTATGCAGGAAGATAACAAGGCTGGTATTGAACACTAATAGTGGCCATTTGAACTTATAAAAATTAGTAATATGTTATAACATATCCGACTACTGAGTAGTGCCTAGGATGTTAATAAACATAAGGCGGGTATTGAACATATGAGGGGCACTTTGACTGATAATCGTAATACTGATATAAACTTATCCGCACGATCAGTAGCTACGTATGTTAAAATAAGGCTGGTATGAATCTACTAATGAGTTGGCCATTTGACTTATAAACTCGTAATACTGATATAACATGTCCGTACTACAGTAGCACTACGTATGGTAAAACAAGGCTGGTATTGAAACACTAATAGTGGCCATTTGACTTATCTAACTCGTAATACTGATATAACATGTCCGCACTACAGTAGCACTACGTATGTTAAAACAAGGCTGGTATTGAATACTAAGAGTGGCCATTTGACTTATAACTCGTTAATATTGATATAACTATGTCCGCACTACAGTCAGCCTACGTATGTGTAAAACAAGGCTGGTATTGAATACTAAGAGTGGCCATTTGACTTATAACTCGTAAGTATTGATATAACATGTCCACACTACAGTAGCCTACGAATGTTTAAAACAAGCGTGGTATTGAATAATAAGAGTGGCCATTTGACTTATAACTCGTAATATTGATATACATGTCCGCACTACAGTAGCCTACGAATGTTAAAACAGCCTGGTATTGAATACTGAAGAGGTGGCCATTGGACATTATAAAGCGTATTTGGATATTAACTTGGCCGCACTACAGTGTGCAGTACGAATGTGTGTAAAACAAGGTGGTATTGACATTATATAAGATGTGGCCATTTGAATATATCGCACGTATATTGATATAGACAGTGGTCCGCACTACCAGTAGCCTAAGTATGTTAAAACAAGGGGGGTCTTTTTTTTTGGGGTATTGAATTACTTGAGAGTGGCCCATGTGAGATTATAACTCGTAATTCGCGCGAAATAACACTGTCAGACACTAAGTAGCTACGTATGTTAAACAAGGATGTATTGAAATAATAAGAGTGGCCATTTTGGACTTATAACTTGCTGTTAATATTGATATAACATGTCCGCATACAGTAGCTACGGAATTGTTAAAACAGGGTCTGGTATGAATATAAGTAGTGGCACATTTGACTCACTAATAACTCGTCAATATGAATAACTTATCCACACTACAGTAGCCTACGTATGTTAAAACAAGGCTAGTATTGAACACTAAGAGTGGCCATTTGACTTATAACTCGTAATACTGATATAACATGTCCGCACTACAGTAGCCTACGTATGTTAAAAACAAGGCTGGTATTGAATACTAAGAGTGGTCATTTGACTTATAACTCGTAATATTGATATAACACATGTCCACACTACAGTAGCCTACGTATGTTAAAACAAGGCTGGATTGAATACTAAGAGTGGCCATTTGACTTATAACTCGTAATATTGATATATAACATGTCCGCACTACAGTAGCCTACGTATGTTAAAACAAGGCTGGTATTGAATACTAAGAGTGGCCATTTGACTTATAACTCGTATTATTGATATAACATGTCCGCACTACAGTAGCCTACGTATGTTAAAATAAGGCTGGTATTGAATACTAAGAGTGGCCATTTGACTTATAACTCGTAATATTGATTAAAAATGTCCGCACTACTGTAGCCTACGAATGTTAAAACATGGCTGTATTGAATACTAAGAGTGCAATTTGATTATAACTGTTATATTGATATATACATGGTCCGCTACTACAGAGCTACGATGTTAAAAGCAAGCTGGTATTGATACTAAGAGTGGGCCCATGTTGGACTTATAAATCGTATTTTTGATATAAACATATCCGCTCTACAGTTAGCCTACGAATGTTAAAACAAGATTGGTATTGAATACTAAGAGTGGCATTTGACTTGTATAAACTCGTAATATCTTATTAACATGTCCGCACTACAGTACGCCTTACGTATGTTAAAACAAGGTGTTATTGGGGGGGGGGGGGGGGGGGGGGGGAGTGTGTTTGGAGGGGTGGGGGGGGGGGGGGGGGGGGGGGGGGGGGGGGGGGGGGGGGGGGGGGGTGGTTATGAAAAGGGTGGGGGGGGGGGGGGGGGGGGGGGGAATACTAAGAGTGCCATTTGACTTATAACTCGTAATATTGATATAACATGTCCACACTACAGTAGCCTACGTATGTTAAAACAAGGCTGGTATTGAATACTAAGAGTGGCCATTTGAATTATAAACTCGTAATATTGATATAACATGTCCGCACTACAGTAGCCTACGAATGTTTAAAACAAGGCTGGTATTGAATACTAAGAGTGGCCATTTGACTTATAACTCGTAATACTGATATAACATATCCACACTACAGTAGCCTACGTATGTTAAAACAAGGCTGGTATTGAACACTAAGAGTGGCCATTTGACTTATAACTCGTAATATTGATATAACATGTCCGCACTACAGTAGCCTACGAATGTTAAAACAAGGCTGGTATTGAACACTAAGAGTGGCCATTTGACTTATAACTCGTAATACTGATATAACATATCCACACTACAGTAGCCTACGTATGTTAAAACAAGGCTGGTATTGAACACTAAGAGTGGCCATTTGACTTATAACTCGTAATATTGATATAACATGTCCGCACTACAGTAGCCTACGAATGTTAAAACAAGGCTGGTATTGAACACTAAGAGTGGCCATTTGACTTATAACTCGTAATATTGATATAACATGTCCACACTACAGTAGCCTACGTATGTTAAAACAAGTCTGGTATTGAATACTAAGAGTGGCTATTTGACTTATAACTCGTAATATTGATATAACATGTCCGCACTACTGTAGCCTACGAATGTTAAAACAAGGCTGGTATTGAACACTAAGAGTGGCCATTTGACTTATAACTCGTAATACTGATATAACATGTCCGCACTACAGTAGTCGACCCTTAAATGGAAGACCAGAGAGAAGATGACAAATGGTCTATCAGATGCGATCTATATATTACTTTATAGCAAAAACAAGGCTGGTATTGAATACTAAGAGTGGCCATTTGACTTATAACTCGTAATATTGATATAACATGTCCGCACTACAGTTGCCTACGTATGTTAAAACAAGGCTGGTATTGAATACTAAGAGTGGCCATTTGACTTATAACTCGTAATATTGATATAACATGTCCGCACTACAGTAGCCTACGTATGTTAAAACAAGGCTGATATTGAATACTAAGAGTGGCCATTTGACTTATAACTCGTAATATTAATATAACATGTCCGCACTACAGTTGCCTACTTATGTTAAAACAAGGCTGGTATTGAATACTAAGAGTGGCCATTTGACTTATAACTCGTAATATTAATATAACATGTCCGCACTACAGTAGCCTACGTATGTTAAAACAAGGCTGGTATTGAATACTAAGAGTGGCCATTTGACTTATAACTCGTAATATTGATATAACATGTCCGCACTACAGTAGCCTATGTATGTTAAAACAAGGCTGGTATTGAATCCTAAGAGTGGCTATTTGACTTATAACTCATAATATTGATATAACATGTCCGCACTACAGTAGCCTACGTATGTTAAAACAAGGCTGGTATTGAACACTAATAGTGGCCATTTGACTTATAACTCGTAATACTGATATAACATATCCACACTACAGTAGCCTACGTATGGTAAAACAAGGCTGGTATTGAACACTAATAGTGGCCATTTGACTTATAACTCGTAATACTAATATAAAATATCCACACTACAGTAGCCTACGTATGTTAAAACAAGGCTGGTATTGAACACTAATAGTGGCCATTTGACTTATAACTCGTAATACTGATATAATATATCCACACTACAGTAGCCTACGTATGTTAAAACAAGGCTGGTATTGAACACTAATAGTGGCCATTTGACTTATAACTCGTAATACTGATATAACATATCCACACTACAGTAGCCTACGTATGTTAAAATCAAGGCTGGTATTGAACACTAATAGTGGTCATTTGACTTATAACTCGTAATACTGATATAACATATCCACACTACAGTAGCCTACGTATGTTAAAACAAGGCTGGTATTGAATACTAAGAGTGGCCATTTGACTTATAACTCGTAATATTGATATAACATGTCCGCACTACAGTAGCCTACGAATGTTAAAACAAGGCTGGTATTGAATACTAAGAGTGGCCATTTGACTTATAACTCGTAATATTGAAATAACATGTCCGCACTACAGTAGCCTACGAATGTTAAAACAAGGCTGGTATTGAATACTAAGAGTGGCCATTTGACTTATAACTCGTAATATTGATATAACATGTCCGCACTACAGTAGCCTACGAATGTTAAAACAAGCCTGGTATTGAATACTAAGAGTGGCCATTTGACTTATAACTCGTAATATTGATATAACATGTCCGCACTACAGTAGCCTACAAATGTTAAAACAAGGCTGGTATTGAATACTAAGAGTGGCCATTTGACTTATAACTCGTAATATTGATATAACATGTCCGCACTACAGTAGCCTACGTATGTTAAAACAAGGCTGGTATTGAATACTAAGAGTGGCCATTTGACTTATAACTCGTAATATTGATATAACATGTCCACACTACAGTAGCCTACGTATGTTAAAACAAGGCTGGTATTGAATACTAAGAGTGGCCATTTGACTTATAACTCGTAATATTGATATAACATGTCCGCACTACAGTAGCCTACGAATGTTAAAACAAGGCTGGTATTGAATACTAAGAGTGGCTATTTGACTTATAACTCGTAATACTGATATAACATATCCACACTACAGTAGCCTACGTATGTTAAAACAAGGCTAGTATTGAACACTAAGAGTGGCCATTTGACTTATAACTCGTAATACTGATATAACATGTCCGCACTACAGTAGCCTACGAATGTTAAAACAAGGCTGGTATTGAATACTAAGAGTGGCCATTTGACTTATAACTCGTAATATTGATATAACATGTCCGCACTACAGTAGCCTACGTATGTTAAAACAAGGCTGGTATTGAATACTAAGAGTGGCCATTTGACTTATAACTCGTAATATTGATATAACATGTCCACACTACAGTAGCCTACGTATGTTAAAACAAGGCTGGTATTGAATACTAAGAGTGGCTATTTGACTTATAACTCGTAATATTAATATAACATGTCCGCACTACAGTAGCCTACGAATGTTAAAACAAGGCTGGTATTGAACACTAAGAGTGGCCATTTGACTTATATCTCGTAATACTGATATAACATATCCACACTACAGTAGCCTACGTATGTTAAAACAAGGCTGGTATTGAACACTAATAGTGGCCATTTGACTTATAACTCGTAATACTGATATAACATATCCACTCTACAGTAGCCTACGTATGTTAAAACAAGGCTGGTATTGAACACTAAGAGTGGCCATTTGACTTATAACTCGTAATACTGATATAACATGTCCGCACTACAGTAGTCGACCCTTAAATGGAAGACCAGAGTGAAGATGACAAATGGTCTATCAGATGCGATCTATATATTACTTTATAGCAAAAACAAGGCTGGTATTGAATACTAAGAGTGGCCATTTGACTTATAACTCGTAATATTGATATAACATGTCCGCACTACAGTTGCCTACGTATGTTAAAACAAGGCTGGTATTGAATACTAAGAGTGGCCATTTGACGTATAACTCGTAATATTGATATAACATGTCCGCACTACAGTAGCTTACGTATGTTAAAACAAGGCTGGTATTGAATACTAAGAGTGGCCATTTGACTTATAACTCGTAATATTAATATAACATGTCCGCACTACAGTTGCCTACTTATGTTAAAACAAGGCTGGTATTGAATACTAAGAGTGGCCATTTGACTTATAACTCGTAATATTAATATAACATGTCCGCACTACAATAGCCTACGTATGTTAAAACAAGGCTGGTATTGAATACTAAGAGTGGCCATTTGACTTATAACTCGTAATATTGATATAACATGTCCGCACTACAGTAGCCTACGTATGTTAAAACAAGGCTGGTATTGAATCCTAAGAGTGGCCATTTGACTTATAACTCATAATATTGATATAACATGTCCGCACTACAGTAGCCTACGTATGTTAAAACAAGGCTGGTATTGAACACTAATAGTGGCCATTTGACTTATAACTCGTAATACTGATATAACATATCCACACTACAGTAGCCTACGTATGGTAAAACAAGGCTGGTATTGAACACTAATAGTGGCCATTTGACTTATAACTCGTAATACTGATATAAAATATCCACACTACAGTAGCCTACGTATGTTAAAACAAGGCTGGTATTGAACACTAATAGTGGCCATTTGACTTATAACTCGTAATACTGATATAATATATCCACACTACAGTAGCCTACGTATGTTAAAACAAGGCTGGTATTGAACACTAATAGTGGCCATTTGACTTATAACTCGTAATACTGATATAACATATCCACACTACAGTAGCCTACGTATGTTAAAACAAGGCTGGTATTGAACACTAATAGTGGCCATTTGACTTATAACTCGTAATACTGATATAACATATCCACACTACAGTAGCCTACGTATGTTAAAACAAGGCTGGTATTGAACACTAATAGTGGCCATTTGACTTATAACTCGTAATACTGATATAACATATCCGCACTACAGTAGCCTACGTATGTTAAAATAAGGCTGGTATTGAACACTAAGAGTGGCCATTTGACTTATAACTCGTAATACTGATATAACATGTCCGTACTACAGTAGCCTACGTATGGTAAAACAAGGCTGGTATTGAACACTAATAGTGGCCATTTGACTTATAACTCGTAATACTGATATAACATGTCCGCACTACAGTAGCCTACGTATGTTAAAACAAGGCTGGTATTGAATACTAAGAGTGGCCATTTGACTTATAACTCGTAATATTGATATAACATGTCCACACTACAGTAGCCTACGTATGTTAAAACAAGGCTGGTATTGAATACTAAGAGTGGCCATTTGACTTATAACTCGTAATATTGATATAACATGTCCGCACTACAGTAGCCTACGAATGTTAAAACAAGGCTGGTATTGAATACTAAGAGTGGCCATTTGACCTATAACTCGTAATATTGATATAACATGTCCGCACTACAGTAGCCTACGAATGTTAAAACAAGCCTGGTATTGAATACTAAGAGTGGCCATTTGACTTATAACTCGTAATATTGATATAACATGTCCGCACTACAGTAGCCTACGAATGTTAAAACAAGGCTGGTATTGAATACTAAGAGTGGCCATTTGACTTATAACTCGTAATATTGATATAACATGTCCGCACTACAGTAGCCTACGTATGTTAAAACAAGGCTGGTATTGAATACTAAGAGTGGCCATTTGACTTATAACTCGTAATATTGATATAACATGTCCACACTACAGTAGCCTACGTATTTTAAAACAAGGCTGGTATTGAATACTAAGAGTGGCCATTTGACTTATAACTCGTAATATTGATATAACATGTCCGCACTACAGTAGCCTACGAATGTTAAAACAAGGCTGGTATTGAATACTAAGAGTGGCCATTTGACTTATAACTCGTAATACTGATATAACATATCCACACTACAGTAGCCTACGTATGTTAAAACAAGGCTGGTATTGAACACTAAGAGTGGCCATTTGACTTATAACTCGTAATATTGATATAACATGTCCGCACTACAGTAGCCTACGAATGTTAAAACAAGGCTGGTATTGAACACTAAGAGTGGCCATTTGACTAATAACTCGTAATATTGATATAACATGTCCACACTACAGTAGCCTACGTATGTTAAAACAAGGCTGGTATTGAATAATAAGAGTGGCCATTTGACTTATAACTCGTAATACTGATATAACATGTCCGCACTACAGTAGCCTACGTATGTTAAAACAAGGCTGGTATTGAATACTAAGAGTGGCCATTTGACTTATAACTCGTAATATTGATATAACATGTCCGCACTACAGTAGCCTATGAATGTTAAAACAAGGCTGGTATTGAACACTAAGAGTAACCATTTGACTTATAACTCGTAATATTGATATAACAAGTCTGCACTACAGTAGCCTACGTATGTTAAAACAAGGCTGGTATTGAACACTAAGAGTGGCCATTTGACTTATAACTCGTAATATTGATATAACATGTCCACACTACAGTAGCCTACGTATGTTAAAACAAGGCTGGTATTGAATACTAAGAGTGGCCATTTGACCTATAACTCGTAATATTGATATAACATGTCCGCACTACAGTAGCCTACGAATGTTAAAACAAGCCTGGTATTGAATACTAAGAGTGGCCATTTGACTTATAACTCGTAATATTGATATAACATGTCCGCACTACAGTAGCCTACGAATGTTAAAACAAGGCTGGTATTGAATACTAAGAGTGGCCATTTGACTTATAACTCGTAATATTGATATAACATGTCCGCACTACAGTAGCCTACGTATGTTAAAACAAGGCTGGTATTGAATACTAAGAGTGGCCATTTGACTTATAACTCGTAATATTGATATAACATGTCCACACTACAGTAGCCTACGTATTTTAAAACAAGGCTGGTATGGAATACTAAGAGTGGCCATTTGACTTATAACTCGTAATATTGATATAACATGTCCGCACTACAGTAGCCTACGAATGTTAAAACAAGGCTGGTATTGAATACTAAGAGTGGCCATTTGACTTATAACTCGTAATACTGATATAACATGTCCGTACTACAGTAGCCTACGTATGGTAAAACAAGGCTGGTATTGAACACTAATAGTGGCCATTTGACTTATAACTCGTAATACTGATATAACATGTCCGCACTACAGTAGCCTACGTATGTTAAAACAAGGCTGGTATTGAATACTAAGAGTGGCCATTTGACTTATAACTCGTAATATTGATATAACATGTCCACACTACAGTAGCCTACGTATGTTAAAACAAGGCTGGTATTGAATACTAAGAGTGGCCATTTGAATTATAACTCGTAATATTGATATAACATGTCCGCACTACAGTAGCCTACGTATGTTAAAACAAGGCTGGTATTGAACACTAAGAGTGGCCATTTGACTTATAACTCGTAATATTGATATAACATGTCCGCACTACAGTAGCCTACGTATGTTAAAACAAGGCTGGTATTGAACACTAATAGTGGCCATTTGACTTATAACTCGTAATATTGATATAACATGTCCGCACTACAGTAGCCTACGAATGTTAAAACAAGGCTGGTATTGAATACTAAGAGTGGCCATTTGACCTATAACTCGTAATATTGATATAACATGTCCGCACTACAGTAGCCTACGAATGTTAAAACAAGCCTGGTATTGAATACTAAGAGTGGCCATTTGACTTATAACTCGTAATATTGATATAACATGTCCGCACTACAGTAGCCTACGAATGTTAAAACAAGGCTGGTATTGAATACTAAGAGTGGCCATTTGACTTATAACTCGTAATATTGATATAACATGTCCGCACTACAGTAGCCTACGTATGTTAAAACAAGGCTGGTATTGAATACTAAGAGTGGCCATTTGACTTATAACTCGTAATATTGATATAACATGTCCACACTACAGTAGCCTACGTATTTTAAAACAAGGCTGGTATTGAATACTAAGAGTGGCCATTTGACTTATAACTCGTAATATTGATATAACATGTCCGCACTACAGTAGCCTACGAATGTTAAAACAAGGCTGGTATTGAATACTAAGAGTGGCCATTTGACTTATAACTCGTAATACTGATATAACATATCCACACTACAGTAGCCACGTATGTTAAAACAAGGCTGGTATTGAACACTAAGAGTGGCCATTTGACTTATAACTCGTAATATTGATATAACATGTCCGCACTACAGTAGCCTACGAATGTTAAAACAAGGCTGGTATTGAACACTAAGAGTGGCCATTTGACTTATAACTCGTAATATTGATATAACATGTCCACACTACAGTAGCCTACGTATGTTAAAACAAGGCTGGTATTGAATAATAAGAGTGGCCATTTGACTTATAACTCGTAATACTGATATAACATGTCCGCACTACAGTAGCCTACGTATGTTAAAACAAGGCTGGTATGGAATACTAAGAGTGGCCATTTGACTTATAACTCGTAATATTGATATAACATGTCCGCACTACAGTAGCCTATGAATGTTAAAACAAGGCTGGTATTGAACACTAAGAGTGGCCATTTGACTTATAACTCGTAATATTGATATAACAAGTCTGCACTACAGTAGCCTACGTATGTTAAAACAAGGCTGGTATTGAACACTAAGAGTGGCCATTTGACTTATAACTCGTAATATTGATATAACATGTCCGCACTACAGTAGCCTACGTATGTTAAAACAAGGCTGGTATTGAATACTAAGAGTGGCCATTTGACTTATAACTCGTAATTATGGATATAACATGTCCGCACTACAGTAGCCTACGTATGTTAAAACAAGGCTGGTATTGAATACTAAGAGTGGCCATTTGACTTATAACTCGTAATATTGATATAACATGTCCGCACTACAGTAGCCTACGTATGTTAAAACAAGGCTGGTATTGAATACTAAGAGTGGCCATTTGACTTATAACTCGTAATATTGATATAACATGTCCGCACTACAGTAGCCTACGTATGTTAAAACAAGGCTGGTATTGAATACTAAGAGTGGCCATTTGACTTATAACTCGTAATATTGATATAACATGTCCGCACTACAGTAGCCTACGAATGTTAAAACAAGGCTGGTATTGAACACTAAGAGTGGCCATTTGACTTATAACTCGTAATATTGATATAACATGTCCGCACTACAGTAGCCTACGAATGTTAAAACAAGGCTGGTATTGAACACTAAGAGTGGCCATTTGACTTATAACTCGTAATATTGATATAACATGTCCGCACTACAGTAGCCTACGAATGTTAAAACAAGGCTGGTATTGAACACTAAGAGTGGCCATTTGACTTATAACTCGTAATATTGATATAACAAGTCTGCACTACAGTAGCCTACGTATGTTAAAACAAGGCTGGTATTGAATACTAAGAGTGGCCATTTGACTTATAACTCGTAATATTGATATAACATATCCGCACTACAGTAGCCTACGTATGTTAAAACAAGGCTGGTATTGAACACTAAGAGTGGCTATTTGACTTATAACTCGTAATATTGATATAACATGTCCGCACTACAGTAGCCTACGTATGTTAAAACAAGGCTGGTATTGAACACTAATAGTGGCCATTTGACTTATAACTCGTAATATTGATATAACATGTCCACACTACAGTAGCCTACGTATGTTAAAACAACTAAAAATAATGTTGCATTGCAATATCAATATTTAACTAGTTAATTATTTAATATTAAGTAACATTTATCTTAAGCTTATATTGAAATACGTGTCTACTAGATTAAATTAAAAAAAATATTTAATAACAAGCGAAGTTATTTAAAGTATATTATATACATATAAATATAGGAAATCTTTATAATGTTTAGTTATTACATAATAATACTTGTCGGTTAAATTATATGAAGGCTTTAGGAAGCGAATGAATCAAATTTAATCTGCTTGTTATGTGATTGGCAGATGGTAATAAAATTGTTACAGTAGTATTGATCCACCCGCTATCCCATACACTTAGGATGGTACTGACCCACGCATGCACCTATACACGTACAATTGAACTTACACACGCACCCACCCATACACTTACAATGGTATTGATTCACGCATCCACCCATACACTTACAACAGTACTGACCTACGCAGCCACCCATACACTTACAATGGTACTGACCTACGCAGCCACCCATACACTTACGATGGTACTGACCCACGCACCCATACACTTACAATGGTATTGACCCACGCATCCACCCATACACTTACAATGGTACTGACCTATGCAGCCACCCATACACTAACAATGGTATTGACCCACGCACCTACCCATACATGTACAGTGGTACTGATTTTATAATATTATTGTAATTGGCTTTCACAGTTTTGGATGGTTATGTTAATTTTGATAATTATTCGTATTATTAATAATTTAATAATTTAATCTTGATTAAATGTATAAATAATCTTGTACAATTTAAATGTACAATTTAATCTTGATTAAATGTATAAAAAATTAAATGTTTAAATAAATAATCTTGATTAAAAATAAATTTAATCAAATTTAATAATTATTCGTATACATTAAACCTACGAAGTGTTGTATATTTGCTATTATATTTTGGCTATATTTAAAAATTCATTATTCATGGGCAGACTTAGGTAGCAATTTCCTTTTTAAACTCTGAAATATTGTACTAATAATTTAGTTTAGAGGTATAAGTTTCAACTTTCGTGTTCTTTAAGAATTCAATAAAATATAAATTGAAGCATTTAAAATACACTAATAACATATTTAGTAAGCAAATGTGAACAAAAGTTGAACAACAAAGAGAATATAATAAAATTAGCGTTGAATTTGTTTTAAGTCGCAAACACGGTTTCAGGTATAATTCAATTATAATGAAGGACATGTTATATTTGTTGTTAAAAGGTGAAACTTACTTGGTGTGAGGAAACAAAGATTGAAAGAAAGTCTGTTATGATAGTTAATATATTGCGATAGTAAAAAATGCGTTCGAATTATATTTTTTACTATTTTATAAACTTTCTTATGATTTGTAAGATTATTGCAAAGTATAAAAGCTATTAAACAATAATTTTCTATTAATAATGTTCTATATATTAAAAATGAATAAGAAATTGTGTGAAAAAGTTTATAAAACCCAAAATAGTTAGAACACACGCAAAGAAACAATAATAATACATAGGTATCACCTCAGTGAATAATACCTGTGATCAGTCACACTTGGCGACAGTTTCTGTGGTCCACTCTTGGGAACATTCCCGTCAAGGTCTACAGAGGAAGTTAAAAAGTTAAAGTTAAATATCGTCTTATTTTACCAGGCGAAGTTAGGGCTAAGAAGCTCTATATCTCTCTAAAACTTAACCTTGGGACCAACGGCTTAATCCGGCTACACACTAACCGAGCCGAGCGCCGACCGAGCATCACCTCGTAACATTTTGGCCGAACCACAACACTGGTTAAGTACATCGACTACAGATCACGTGTTGTTGTATTGTATTTTGTATATATGTTTTGCAGTTTGACAATTTCTACATGGCTAGTTCACAGATAGTAGTGGCTGCATGTTTTTATCTTCATTTAGCAAAATTTATAAAAAGGAAAGGAATGAGATAATATGCTATTGGCACTAAAAGCTTCTGCTGAGAAGAAATGGTGGTACAGAATACAGAAATCGTGGTAATAACGCTGACTCTGAAGTTTCAGTATGTAAGCGGTATATACAATAGTTTTACCCGAATGTCACAAAAAGAGATCTCAATCCCACAAGAGAGCGGCTTTTTAGTAACCCTCGATAGTTAAATACTATGTATCTTCTTCACTGCACCCCATCGCTGAACGTATTGCAATTACTTTAAGGTGGTCGTTTCCCAAACATCAAGTCACCGCTGGAAATTTGATAGTGCATTTAGTATGGATACCTTCTTACCGACACAGGCTGGTCTATTTCTGGGAGATTGTCTCGTGGAACAATGAATTATAAGTTTTGGCTCAAAATATAAATAAACAGCCTTAGTGTCAATTGTTATGAAAATACGGGAATTCTTCTTACGATTCGATTGTAAACACGCTGTGTTTTTTCAGAACATACGAAGCTTTTCTATGACACTAAAGATATCATACTAGATGTGGAGGAGAGATCAATGTGTCCATTTCATCAATGTACGGTTCTCAATCATTTACATTAATATCCTTCATTTGTGAGCGCGGGCGTGCTTAGTTTCCCGAGTGGAGTCAGTTTCTTGTGGCATGATAATATACCTGAGGAAATCTGGTTTTCGGCGTTTGCTTATAAACATAATTTATACTTCTACTTGAACTATTTAAATGTGTATTCAGGGCGTTTAGTTACATATAATTATACTTCATCAATTAATTATATTTGTATCCATACAAGCGTTAACGGGTAACTTCGCTGTAGTGTCTTGTTCATGTTATAATCACAAAAACTTCAAATTATTATTTTGTTCATTCATATTTTTACGAAACTAAGACATTTCTATTGATATTGCGTCTAGGTGTATCAACGAGACTGCCTCCAGCAAACTCTTGAGTTAGAAACTAATCATAATTGGGCTGCATCGTTTTATTCTTACTGTTTGATGAGCTCTCATTAAAACTTTGGATTTAAAAATATAAAGCAATAGTTTTATTTTTTTCTATAATTTATTATTATAATATGACCAAATACTCAAGTAAAATATCTTGGATACTTTTTGCAGTTAATTCCAACGTAATATTTATGAAACCACACATATCATGAGGTTCAATTAAAAAAAAAAAAAATTAAAGATACGAATATACTACTGCAAAGATGTTCTACCACGTATCTATAATCTAGATAATAACATATTCTGTGTACTCAGTAACTTCTTACTCTCATACCAATGAAGTGGTTCTAAACTCACGTAAAACCCAGCAAGCCTAACAAAAATTGGCCCATTTCTTCAGGTGAGGAAACTGTGTCCCAGTTGGACTTTTAGTACACTAAAACTAAACTGATGGTTTAGTATGTACTAGTAACTATAGGTACATTTGACAGTACAGTTATTATTATTGTTTAGTATTCTTAAGTTGGCATAAGTATATATATATCTATTATTTTTAATTGTCTTCAATGTATGTTATATTCTCTGTATGTTGGTACTACTTGGACAATATGGCATGGAGGTTAGAAGGTTTCCCCCTCTCTCTTATTGCAAAACCGCGCCAAACCCCCTCTTCCCTTGCCGCGAGACAGACACAGTCAGTGCTTTCCAACCTCTCCTCCGGTGCACGTGCTATTGTGGTGTGCGGGTGTGTAACAAAATAGTGTGTGTGTGACTATCCTTGTTTCTTCGGAATCACTCCTACCAGAACTTCTCTCTTCTCATCGTGTTCGCCCCGGGGTCATCACACAGCGGTGGAATACCCAACCGACAACCAGCCAAGTGGGTTATATTTTCACCTTACATCAGCTCAAGGTACTGTCTGCTTTCTATCTCTATATATATTTACCGTCTTATCTCTTCCCCTCACCGTCTTAATCGGTATATATTAAGTGGTCCTTCGCCCCCTATGTATTTGTTGTGTAATCTATAATTAATGTGATAAAGTCTCATTCTCTCACGGTCCCTAAACATGGTCCTTACGAGCCGCATGAATTGACACCGTTCTGTGGACAAAACAGTTCAAATCGATCTCACAACCTCTCAACAATCTTTTAAAAAACTCTCTCATAAAGTTTTATGTGTGAACTTTGCCTCAATAACTCTCAAACTCGATATTTGTCTATATTTGCTAATTGCCCGCGAATTTGGCTGCACGTGGTGTTTCCCATTGTGATATTTCCCGCGTGTTCACCTCCCCACCATTCTAGCCTTCACTGCCAGTGCCATTACGATCAAAGCTGCAATAGGCACCACAGCTGACATCTGTCAAACGACAACTGTCACTTCCCATTGTTATTGTTTATGTGAATTATTTACATTTTATTGTTTGATGTTTAACTCAGCTAGCTTAGACTTTCTATGATTATTTAAGAATGTTATAATGTATTTTATTGTGTTTAAATTGATTTCTTTATTTTAACGAAAGTTAACGTAAAAACTTGTACCTTTTGCGACACTTGTTTATATATTAGGTTTTTTGGATTCTCTTGTTTTCAAATATTATTAAACATATTCAAATAATTATATGAAATACTTAACACTTTAATAAAAAGGAGTTTTTGTTTATTTTAACAAAATTTAGCTGAAACAAAACTTGTATTTTGTTTGAAATATTTTGTTTACATATGACATAGGGCCCTTCAATAAGCTGTGTTTTGTATAGTTATAGATTTACTGCTCTCTCCCTCTGGTTGTATACATTGTTAACACTCAAAGCTAACAAGTTAATAATACTGTAGATATTTTTCTTATATTAGGATTTAATTAAAACTTATTGTTTTACACTCGTCATTTTTTGGCAGTAGGTTTATTTTGTTTTGTGCCATTACAATTGACACCTCTTGTCGTAATAGTTCATTATTTTGACACCTCAAGTCTCCTGACTCAAGTGATTGTAAATTGCTACATGACCAGTGTAATTTATTTTTATTGTTGTATTATAGTCTGTGTAATCACAGTCAACTTGTCCTCCGGTGAATATTTTTAATTATTATTCACACATCACGTCTCCCGACGCCATTGTCTTTTGTTGTTGCATAAAAATATTTTATTGTATTTTTTTTTTATTCTTAATTTTAGGTTTTGCACTGTGTTTACATATGATACCATAGGCCTACTCTATGTTTTGTTGGCTATATGACCCCTACGCCTCAGTGACCTCAATACTATTTTGTGGACTTCTCTCACTCTGTGGATTGTAATTTGTCTTTTATTGATTTAAAGTAACTCAGTGTTTTATATCTCTGAAGATGGCTCCCAAAGTTGGAGAATTTACCTCTGCTATCTACACCCGGTCCACGTTATTGACCAAAACTCGGTTTACTAAACTGAAGACCGCTGTTGATGAGCTAGCCCAGACTGACAAGCCGCTTACTCCCGTCCAACTAAAGCAACTTGCTGCCTATGCCAATGAAATCAGGAAAAAAAAGGCTGAGTTTGAAAACCACCTCCAAAGGGCTCTGTTTATCGAAAATGATCCTATCCCTGATGATACTTTGTCACGTGATCAGGACGACATAGAGTCTTTGTTCTCTTTCATCTCCGCAACCATTGAAGTATTATTACCTCCCGAAGTGCCTAACACACCCTCTGCTCTTAGTGATGCTTCAGCCGCCTCTCAACCCCTGTTTCTCATGTCCGCCTGCCCCAACTCGATTTGCAGAAATTTTCTGGTGATCCCCTCACGTGGACCAGTTTCATCAATTTATTTGACACTACAATACACAGAAACGCTTCCCTTTCGAGCGTGATGAAATTCCAATACCTTCTAAGCGTGCTAAGTAACGAGCCGCTTAATCTGGTAAAAAGCCTAAATCTCACAGCGGCCAACTACCTGGTAGCATATAACCTACTGAGAGAACGTGTACACAACTCGAGAAGACTGCAATCTCTCCACCCTCAACCAGCTGTGGATTTACCCAACATAACCGCCACCTCTCTCAAGGGAGTTGCGCTCATTTGTGAATCTCTTTACGGAACATTCCCAAGCTTTAAATGCCTTGGAATGCAACGTCACCGATGACAATCCACTTTTATCTGCACTCCTGTTGCGCAAGATGGATAATGATCTGCGCAAAAACTTGAAGAGTTTCGCCACCTATTCCGATGAAGAAGCCTCTTCACGCTCGTTACCTGGCGTAAACAGATATTATCAAATTTCTGAATTTGGAATGTTCGCAAAGGAGGATTGCTAACCTTCACAGCACCTCTCACTCAAAGCCCACGCACTCAAACCTCAAGGCCTTCGCGCCTAAAAAGGTGCCCTTCCGCGCCAGTGATGTCAGTATGGTCACTGCACATTCTAACCCCTCTCAACCTCCCTCTGCCGCTTCTCAAGGCAAGCCCACCTTGCATTATGTTTTGCTTGTAACTCAAGCGGACATAAAATTAACTCTTGTGCAGCTTTCCGTGAAAAATCTCCTCATGATCGTCAGCGCATGGTAAAAGACCATAGGCGTTGTATTTCCTGTTTGGGAAACCACTGACATAAAGGAATGCCACTCTCAAGGCACCTGTCAAACTTGTAATAAGAGGCATCACACTTTATTACATTTTCCCACTTCTCAGAGCAAACATGCTAATTATAGCGCCCCTCCTCAAAGCAATAAGCCTCTTCAACTCGCCGTTCCAATTAAGGAGATAGCCACTCATGAAGCAACACCTCACACCTCGGTGACAATGACTGCTCAGGGTCACACCAACTCGCGTATTTGGCACTCTACCGTTTTATTAGGCACAGCCTTAATAAAACTCACCTCTTCTCATGGTACAACTCATGTGTTCCGAGCTTCTGATCGACTGCGGTTCAAAGACGGATTTGATCACAGAACGAGCCGCACAGCTTTTAGGCGCACGTCGGTTTAGATCCGAAGTTCAACTCACAGGGCTTTGGTAACCACATTACCAAAAATAAAGGTCAAACTCTTCTCAACATTGAGACACTCTCCGGCCGGTCCATCGCTTCACAACACCCCATGCTGATCCCTGGACTCACCTGACCACGGATCTCCCTCGAGTTCCCATCGCCCCGGAGGTCTTTCGTCTCACCAGGGGCTACGTCCCTCGCCGACCCCCTACCTTTCCACCTGCCAGGCAGTGTTGATGTCGTCCTGGGTGGTGCCTTATTCCCAAGACTATTCAATCATGAGAGTCATGAACTCGGACCCGGCCTACCTCACCTCTTCGGAACTCACTTTGGATATGTTGTTGTCATGGGCTCCGCACCTTGTGACGCCTCTGCTCATCCTGTTTCACACCTCGTGACGCTTCATTCGGCATGTGACTCAGCGGACCTTCACCTCCTCATTACAACGCTTCTGGACACAGGAAGAACTCCCCTAACTCTACTCGGAAGTCTCAAGAAGAAGAAGCTTGTGATCAACACTTCGCAGCCACTCACAGCCGGACTGAAGACGGAAGATATGTTGTCCAACTGCCATTCAAGTCTGACCACCCTCCTATTGGTCACTCACGTGAAATAGCCACGAAGCGACTGTCTTCCCCTGGAAAGGAAATTCCAGCTCCAACCTCAACTACGTGATCTCTATGTACCAATACATGAGAGATGGCGAAGCCGCTGGCCACATGACTAAAGTTCATGACTTTGAAGAAAATCTCCCTCACAACTTTCTACCACACCATGGTATACTTAAGACCAAAGGTGACACCTCAAAACTGCGAGTTGTCTACGATGCCAGCTGCAAAACGAGCAGTGGCCACTCCCTCAATGACACCTCTATAGTAGGACCCCAAATTGCAAACCAACATCAGCGACGTTTTGCTGAAATTCCGGACACACAACATTGTGTTCACGTGCGATATTCGTCAGATGTATCTGCAAATTTTAGTCCAACCTTCGGATCAGCTGTTTCAGCTAGTTTTATGGTGGGAACAGCCCTCAGACCCTCTCTCTATTTTCAAGTTGACCCGAGTCACTTTCGGAGTCAATTGCTCGCCTTTTTTTGGCCATTCGGACCTTGCATCAACTGGCTAAGGACGAAGGCCGCCCCTTCCCTGAGGCCGCCCAGGTTCCTGGCCACCGAGACCTATATTGACACGACATAGTGTCGGGAGCAGACACCTTGGACGAAGCCAAGAAGCTTCAAGAGGATCTCATCAAGCTTTTGAAACTTGGACATTTTGAGCTCCGAAAATGGACACTCCAACTCCCCGAACTGCTTCAGGCACTGCCCGAGGATCATCGGGACACCCCTGTCTTCTTGGAAAACCACAATGAACCTCACCTCACCATCCTGGGTCTTCGCTGGTCACGGAGGACGGATGCCTTCACTTATGACTTTAATGTCCCCCCATCTCTCCCTACGAAACGGCACGTGCTCAAGCACCATTGCCAGAATCTACGACCCTTGTGGTCACCCTCGCACCTTGCATCATGCTAGCAAAATGCTACATGCAATTACTCTGGACTCAAGGTTTGCAGTGGGACGAACCCCTGACTCCTGATCTCCAAGCGAAGTGGGCCACCTTCGTGTCCACTCTCTCCTCTCTCTCTTCGGTCTCCATACCCCGGGCTCTCCGGCTCTCTGCCGCTCTCAGTATCGAAGTACATGGTTTCTGCGACGCCTCCGAAGCTGGGTTTGCCGCCGTCCTATATCTCCGCTGCCAGCTCGCCAACGATGAAATTCTAGTACGTCAAGTCTTCGCCAAGACACGT
This sequence comes from Stictocephala bisonia, assembly GCA_035578905.1. Classification (NCBI taxonomy): domain Eukaryota; kingdom Metazoa; phylum Arthropoda; class Insecta; order Hemiptera; family Membracidae; genus Stictocephala; species Stictocephala bisonia. The sequence continues at coordinate 3,884 of JAQJVL010005540.1, read as the reverse complement.
GTAGCGCCACTTAAGCGAGTGACCCTTCCTCGTCTTGAGTTGTGTGCTGACTCATCTCCTAGCACAGCTGACTGCCCACTGCTGTACTATTTTTGAAGAACATCTCTCCCTCCAAAATGTTTTCTCTGGTGCGACTCAACGGTAGCTCTGACCTGGCTGCAGACTCCCTCGTATAGGCTAAAAACCTATGTGGCAATCGTGTTGCTCAGACTCAAGAACTCATACCTCCTTCAAGCTGGCGTTATATTCCCAGCAAGGAAAAACCCAGCAGATTGTGCCTCGCGAGGAATCCTCGCCTCGGAAACTGGTGGAACACCCTCTCTGGTGGACTGGACCACCATGGCTCTCCATGCCACCTTCTTATTGGCCTGACGCCACTCTTCACCCCCGATACTGACACGGATATCTCAGCCTCAGAAGAGATGAAGACCACTCCCTTGGTTGTCCTCACCTCCGCGCACCAAGCTGAATGGGATCTCCCTGTCCGCCCTATTCCTCATGGAATAAACTCGTGCGCATCGTAGCACTCTTGCTGCGCTTCATTGGCAATTGTCGTAAATCGGCCCACCCACGGCCCCTCTCTCTCCCTCCGAGCTCAACAGAGCTCGACTCAAGATTTTTAAACTCATCCAGGACTCTTCGTTTGCTGAGGACATCTCTTCTCTTCAACGTCAGCGGGACTGCACTACCAGACTCCAACGCCTAAAGCCTTTTCTCGACGCTGATGGACTTCTGCGCGTAGGCGGCCGACCTTAGCCGCACCCTCACTCTCCTCTGACGTCCGTCACCCTGTACTTTTGCCCAAAAAAACACCATATTGTGGACCTGCTCGTGGATCATTGCCACACTACTCACCTTCACTCTGGACCTCAGCTCACACAAGCTCTCCTCTCTCAGTCTGTTTGGATTTTTTATGTGCCCGAAGTGTGATTCGTTCACGAATTTTTAAATGTGTGACCTGTTTTAAAAAACAAACCTCGCAACGTAACACCCCTGATGGGTGACCTACCCCCCCTCCAGAGTGACCCCTGCTCGACCATTTTCATCTACCGGCATGGACTACTGTGGACCCTTCATGAACAAAATGTTGACCCTTCGCTCTATCAAGCATGTAAAAGTGTATTTGTGTATTTTTGTTTGTATGGTGACCAAGGCCGTACACCTCGAAGTTGTCACGGACCTCACTACAGACGGTTTCATAGCCGCCCCTAACCCGTTTTGTTTCTCGCCGCGGTCTGTGTACAGATCTCTACAGCGACTGTGGTACAAACTTCATCGGTGCCGATGCCACGCTTCGTCGCCTCATCGACACTCAAGTCAACTCTACCTCTGCTCAAGAAGTGATACATCGCTTCACCGCCCCTCGTGGAATCAGCTTCCATTTTTAACCCCCCCGCTGCTCCCCCATCACGGTGGATTATGGGAAAGTGCAGTGAAGTCAGCAAATACCATTTAAAACGTGTGATGGGAAGACACCATTTTAACCCTTCCCGAGTTTATAACTCTGTCAACTCAAGTGGAGGCGATGCTTAACTCTAGACCTCTCACGCCTCTCTCAAGCGATCCCTCTGATCTGACCGCTTTGACTCCCGGTCATTTTTTGATCGGCACCACCCTGGCAGCTGTCCCTGAACGCAACGTCAGTGAAGTGCCCCTCAACCGCCTGAAACATTGGCAACTGACGCAATCTTTGCACCAGCGGATTTGGCAACGTTGGAGCCTGGAATATATCCACATGCTACAACAGCGCTCAAAATGGACCAGCTCCAAGAATAACATCGAGATTGGTGACCTCGTGCTTGTGCACGCCCCCTCTGCACCACCCCTCACTTGGCCTCTTGCTCGAGTGACGGGTACTCACCCTGGCAAGGACGGCATCGTCCGTGTCGTGGACCTCAAGACGGCCACCGGACATCTCACGCGTCCAGTCGTCAAGATCTTCCCTCTGCCCCTGAAATAAGTGACTGAGTGTCCGCCCCCATGTACTATATTTTTTTCTCTTGTGTGTTCAATGTTTTGTTGAAGCCTGCAATGCTTCAAGGGGGCCGGAATGTTTAGTATTCTTAAGTTGGCATAAGTATATATATATCTATTATTTTTAATTGTCTTCAATGTATGTTATATTCTCTGTATGTTGGTACTACTTGGACAATATGGCATGGAGGTTAGAAGGTTTCCCCCTCTCTCTTATTGCAAAACCGCGCCAAACCCCCTCTTCCCTTGCCGCGAGACAGACACAGTCAGTGCTTTCCAACCTCTCCTCCGGTGCACGTGCTATTGTGGTGTGCGGGTGTGTAACAAAATAGTGTGTGTGTGACTATCCTTGTTTCTTCGGAATCACTCCTACCAGAACTTCTCTCTTCTCATCGTGTTCGCCCCGGGGTCATCACACAGCGGTGGAATACCCAACCGACAACCAGCCAAGTGGGTTATATTTTCACCTTACATCAGCTCAAGGTACTGTCTGCTTTCTATCTCTATATATATTTACCGTCTTATCTCTTCCCCTCACCGTCTTAATCGGTATATATTAAGTGGTCCTTCGCCCCCTATGTATTTGTTGTGTAATCTATAATTAATGTGATAAAGTCTCATTCTCTCACGGTCCCTAAACAATTATTTTAGTTGAAACTGCATTATTGAAAATAAATTTTTCACTTAAAGTTAATGAATAGAGTTATCTTTATCTTCTTCCAAGTGAAACATTTCTAAGAATCTGCAAATATAAACACTCGTTCAAATATTATATTTTCCTAAACTACCGCTATTTATTTGCAGGAAATACTTTCACAAGTCCTTAGAGAAGGCCATTGTGATTCACTTTCCAAATATTGGCCGTCGATTTTATAAAATGATACTTCTTAAGAAACATAAATTATGTCATTGCATATTACTTATGTAGGTTAGTAGGAGTGTAGTTCATTTTGATGAGTTTAAATTCACCAAATGATTGACAGTGTTATTCATTCTTACTACAGTGTTATTTTGTGTAATTCCATAATTTATACTCAACCTTACTAGTTGCAATAGATTGTATCTCATAGCTTAAAGGAGAATATGCATAATAAGTAGATAGAGTATTTACTGTGTCCACAGCAACATCCCTTCATCCCTCAGGTGATTCCACAACCCCGCCCAAACCACCTACCAACACAGCACAGTGCAAAGGGAAAATAACGCACGGTGTTAATGTTCCACACACCCATACACATAAAGTTAAAGATCGTCTTATTTTACCAGGCAAAGTTAGGGTTAAGAAACCCCTTCAATATCACTTAACCTGGGGACAACGGCTTAAGGGTGCCTCCCCAACCACTATCAGGGCAGGCGTGATGCGTGCAAAAATGGGATCGCTCAGACGGTCAACCATCCTAGGGACAACCACATCAAAGTTGCTTAACGTTCCGATAACGTCGGAACCCTCCGCCCAAGGCCACTGCCAAATTGAAGCACACGTTTATGATAAACATTAAGCAAATAAATAATAGCCAAAAAATACCCTAACATTTATAAGAGTTAACATTTTTAAAGCTAATCATAACTATACATTAGACGTTAAAAACTATGGATTGAAGGATGGGTTCGTATATTTTAAAACTTAACATTGAAATGAAATTCATAGAAGTAAAATATATTAATAAGCCATTTTTTGTCTTATTCTTACAACCTATTGGAATCACACCTAAAACAAACTCTTAGGACCTACTTTGTTATAGAAATTATTATCTGACATTGACAATTGATCTATAAATGTACTTAGTTTTAAGAATTTGGTAGTTAATAAGCAAATGATAGCAAGCACAGCATGTTTATCTGTAAACATTATCAAAAATTGGCTTAATGGGTTTGGACCGTTCACCATAAACAACGTTCGTAGATTTAAA
>JAQJVL010005539.1:0-34675 GCA_035578905.1 Stictocephala bisonia | reverse complement strand
GGCTGGTCACTATCATTGCGTCATTGGTCATAGCATTCTTATCATCCACGTAGTTCCAGCACTTGATAAAAGTATGCTCTGAAGTTATCAAATCTGGATATTCAGTAAATGGACTAAAGTATCACTGCATCCCTATGTTCACAGGAAGATGTCTTTAAAGTCTCAGCCCCTCCTGACGTGAAAACTTCTCATCTGAAGACACCCTACAATTACATTCAACCGTATTTTCTCGTCTTTTATATTTACTTTCTTACTGGTCTGTTTTTTTAGTACTCTAATTGAATCAGTAAATTTTTCTTTAATACAGCTAAAACTAATTGCTGTGCCATCTTCTGAAAGTGTTGGTGTCTTTTTTCCGAAGGTTTAGAGTTTTTACAAATAAATATTTTCATTCCATAATAGCACGGCTGTAGGATATTATCAACACCAAGCATTCCGGCTTTACAAACAGATTTACCACTACAAACGTGACCTAATTAATCGATTATTGTTATATTTTTCAACAAATAATATTATTTTTCGTGGTTAACGTATGTATTGAATATATCGTATGCATTGAAATACTAGTACAAGTAAACGTCATACAATACGTTTCCTTGTACTGTATATGTGCCAACACGTATTATGCTAGTTAAAAAGCTATTCAGAAATACTATGCAATTCAAACTGTCATAATCACAGATGGTTTGTTTTAGATGTAATTATTAGATAGGCCATAAAAAGATATGTTTCTAGTGTTCTAGACAACACAACAATCGACAGCCCTTTTACCACAGAGAGACACGTGGGCTGAGCCAAACTGTAGAATGACAAACGTGTAGAATGACAAGTGTTAATATGATGATTGTGTATTTGTAGCTATAAAGGCTTGTCAGCTGGAAATCAGCCCGTACCACAGTTGTATGTGGAATCCGTACGTAATTCAAATTCCACATAAAGCTGTAAATCCCTCAGGCCTGGCTATAGGGCTATTAATAAAAGTCTCTTTATAAGAACGGTTGACCTAAGTAACAATGACTACACTCGTTCATCTACACTCCGTCCACTGATTCGTCCCTTATATTTGCCCATATATTTACGATCGGCATCTTACTAATGAATAATATTTATATAAATAATTAATAAAATCATCTCAAAGTGAGTTTCAATAGGTCGAATATCAGATTTTAAAGAAAATATGATAATACTGTAAGATTTTCCATTTAAAAAAAGTAAAAGACAATTAATTCTTCTTACTACCCACTAAGATTATCTAATGTTGAAAATATTTGAAAAGCTCAGAATAATTTAGCAACATTTATACATGGAAACCCTAACTAAAAAGGTGTTGATGGAAGTTGTAAAATTGTAAATAAACTTAAAACAAAGTGGGATGTAGGACTGAGGAAAAAGAAACAGAGGTCGCTTCCTTAGGGCTGCAGCGAACGCCTCACTGGCTTTATCTGAAATCTTAATTTTATTTACAGATTCGCTGAGAATGGTACAGTGAAATAAATCACCATAATATTCGTATAATGCCACCAGTTAGACGTACAAATTTAGGTCGCAGAACTCGCAATGCTGCAAACCAATGCATTGACCCATCCGCCCGCCCATACACGTACAGTGGCATTGACATTAAAATACCACTGTACGTGTATGGGTGGGCGAGTGGGTCAATACCACTGTACATGTATGGGTGGGTGGATGAGTCAATACCACTGTACGTGTATGGGTGTATGGGTGGGTCTGCATGTGCTGTTCTATCAGCAGCCAGATATTGTCGACATCGACCATAGTCTGTTGAAATTCTTCTTCCTTGCATGTATCTTTGACTGACAATGCAATCCCCTCTCTTGTTTTCTTAGCTTTAACTTTTTATAACAAAGTTTTATTATTGAAGTTGAGATTATTCAATATTTTGTAGAGAATTCATCTCTGATTTGATTATAAAGATGGTTTAATATATATCTCAACAAATGTGCATCTTTATTTATCTATAGTAATAATTACTACGTTTACACTGAAAGTTTTTTTTTTTGGGGGGGGGGGAATAAGTGTGGAATTCAATATACTAATTTGATATACATTCGGCGCACTATTGGATGGAACCTCTGTTTATTTATCTCTGTGTATGTAGACAAAAAGAGAGTGCGTGGGGGGAGTGGGGGAGAAGCTTGAGAAATCTCTGGTTCAATTATCGATTAGTGTCGACCTGCTGTGTAAACAGTATAAATAGCAATAGTAATTAAAAATGTGTATATGTAAAAGAACTAAAATTGGTTAATGTGAAAGAATTCTGTGTTTTTATTTTTTTATTTATTAAATACTTTGTTACTCATGGAAATGCCATGAGACAGTATTGGCAACCCCATTAAAATAGCTTATTGGGCATATATTCATTCATATGGGATGATTGGTTACGTTCATAAATTTTAGTTTCATTAAAGAATTGTGTGCCAACGTGCAATGCTTATGACCAAGATTTGTTCATTTATCCCTCTTGGGGCTTTTTAAATATTTGTTATTTAATATAATACAAATAATGTACACTTCCATATAATATTTTTATACTAGCAATTAATTTTATTTTGGAGGATTTTGAAATATGTACTAAATAACAGGACATGTACATAAATTTAAATTCATAACTTATTCCCTACCCTTATATATTGGATAGTACATGGTACTGATTACTTTAAATTTAATATTGACTATGACTAATCCGATTATTTTTAATGGAATCTGAGGGAATACAACCTAATAAGCTATAAACAAATAAAATACTATTTCTACATTTTTAAATTTTTCTCCAAATAAGGTTCTAAAAATACGTTTTCTATTTTTTTTATCAATGTTCAATATAATATCATGTGATTACCTTTTATCTTAACTACTCGTATTTTATACTTTTGACAATTCTGGTAGTCACCATCACGTTTTTTATAGGAAGTAATATTTCTTTGTACATTATTTAAAATTGTACCTTATACGAAGTGATAAATTAAACCAAAGCCTAACCAGTGTCATAAGAATGGTTTTTATACAAGGTCATTTTCGTTTTAAGACAAGGTCATAAGTCTTAAATATATTTGATAATTAGATGAATGTAGGGCAATATATTAGAATCTGATACCATCATAATCCACTTTTAATGTTGAATTATTTATTTATATATCTTTGGAATAAAATTGATTTTAGATCATGTTTAAGAGGGTATAATATGACTTTAGATCTGGTTAAATAAATATTGTTAATCATACATTATCAAATTACTGATTAACAGTGTCATACAGTCAAACAGATATTTAGAATTCACCAACCATGGTCATTCCAATGGTTACATTAGGGTCTATTCCCTAGAGACAGCCTGAGTCATCATGAATGAGGGGCCCAGTAATTGTCAGTCAATCCATCACTAGTAGGGAAGTGCAAAGATTGCTTGTTAGACTCTTGCAACACAGTCATATACATTGCAAGAACTAAGTGGAGGGTCTATTCTCAACTGCAGCCCCTAGGCTATTTTCATCAGAAAGAACCTAATATGAAATTAAGTACACTTTTTATTTAATTAGAATCTTTCCCAGAAATGTACTATTTACCGGGTATATTTAAACAAAAATAAAATGTTTAAAACAAAAAATAATTTTTATTATATTTTAAACTTACATATGTGTGAACAATTCTGAATTAAATTTGATTATATTGATTTGAATTATTACTCTACTCTCAAACCTTCAATGTGTTTGAAAATTTTTAGTTACTATCGACATGGTCAGTTGCTCATTTTTCCACTAAACTTAAAGTTCTAGGTACCTACGGTTTGAGAGGTACATGGCAGAGTATTTGGTACTATAAAAAAAAAGACTAAATTTTACCCAAAAATGTTAAGACACATTAATTGTAGACCACGTTATAGCCAATTCAATGGTATGCTGGTTTAAATGATCAGTTAAGAAATAATTTTTCTGAATTTACACTTTTCTCGGATCACAATGCTTTACTCAAATTTACAAAAAGTCTTCTCTGTAATTTATTAACCAATCTTTTAAATTTACATACCATTGAATTTTTCATAATGTAGTGTATAAATGTTGTATCGTAACATTTTTGGATAACATGTATAGTCTTTTTTATATTTGACTTTTAGATTTATAGACAGCCGCTATTTTGAAATCGATAATTGTAGACATTCAGCATTTTAAAGTTAAGTGTGTCTTTGTAAGGTCAACTTTCATACAAAAATTCAGCATTATATGTCAAACAGTTTTTGAGATATTCATATTTTTTTAAAAAACAGATACAGACACACAGACAGAAAACGAATCGAGATAGGACACATGTTATATGCATTATTTGCTTGTTTTGACCTGACAAACAATTCTCTGAAATATGTGACAGTCGAAGCTTAAAACCGTGTATATGTATTTGTTATTTGTTGAACGTCTTACATTATTGTAGTTCACATTTCCAATGTATTTTTAATGCAACCCTGTTTCATCTGAGTTTTCCTTTCAAATTATTCAGGTATTTTATTTTTATCTGTATACTGCAATACATATATTCACAACCACTATATAGATACAGTATGTTTGTGAAAAATCCTTTCTAATATGTTTGAATAAATAAGTAGGTTAATGCGTTGTTTTTGACATATATTGAATTATTGTCACATGGACGAGAGTAAAAATGAATAAAGTACTAGTACAGTTCCCACTATTGAGTACTTCAGTTCAGTTAGTAACACAACCTTCCTAGACTTAACAAACAAGTCATATGGTCTCAATGGTATACTCACAGATCTTTAAATAAATCTTCACCGCTATTTGGTCTCTTTGGAAGTATTAAACAGAAACTAGTAGGTTTATCTGGTAAGCACAGGCTTAGTCTAAGAAGCTTTGTAGCACTCAGATCATTTGTAGTTTGAACGTAAACTCAAAGAAAGTCAAAGCTTGTCCCTTAAACTACAGATATTGTTAGACCCTCATTTATGCTCTACTCCAGAAAACATCCTCATTACAGTTGTAATTAACATATTACTTACACAGTAGGCAGCTTATACGTTAGATAATATAAATTTAAACTTAACTCCATTATAATATTACTTGAAGCTGTAAAGAAACTATTCAATACAAGTGATATTAACTAATTCATAGATATATGTTCTTTGTTCATGTATGCAGGTTAATTCATGTATTTTTACCTACATGAACTAACCTACATTCATATAAAGATAAAAAATTAACTTATGATATAACTTATACGCTGTAGACCCATTTTTTAAAATTACAAATAATGAACTAAGTGTTCAATGAAACTCTAAAAAAAGAGTATTTCAAAGTAATTTATTTTATATAACATTTTTAGATGAAGGTATTAAAACTAACTCATCTTCAATTTCTTACAAATCTCAATAAAGGAAAAGGGTTAATGCAACTTTTTTAATGCTGTTATTATATTTAAAATTCTCTATAGTCAATTCAGTATAATAATTGATAGAGTATACAGTATAGTATACTCTATCAATACAGTTCCGCTCTATATTTAGACTGCAGGGCAATATAGTTTAGTGTGTATTGGCAAGCCAGTTTAATCTACGAGTTCCTTACATCTATAACTGAAAACTCATTTCCTTATATTTACGGAAATGAGCAGTATTAAATACGGGTTTGCAATATAGACTAAACAACCCCAGAGTTGTGAGTGTGACGGGGTGGTTATTGGCTTCTTCTATAAATTACTTCTGGTGAGAATTTGTCAGTAGAATATTGATGTATTGTATACTAACCTTATTGGCAGTTACTAAAGCTTGCTACATTTATGAAAAGACAGCCAATTTATGATTGAATTATCGTATGGAATTGAAGGTTAATTTGTCCTAATTAGGGCAATCATTATAAATATTCCTTTTGTCTACAAATTGAATAAATTTGTTATCAGATAAGATTGGCTGAGATTTTTCATTTAGGTTTGTAAATAACGATTAATATTGGCTAAATATATATTTATATGATGAATGATGTATAGTCATTATTATTATTCACTATTCATAGTTTATAATGAATAATTACGACGCCGATCGTAGAGGTATGGGCAAATATGAGGGGTGAATGAGTGAGATGAGCTTAGATGAACGAGTGTAGTCATTTTAATTAATTGAGGTCGGCTGAATCTTAGGACGAGCCATTTATTAATAGCCCAATAGCCAGGGCAACTAAGGGACCTACATATTTACGTGGAATCCTAACCACGAAGTGTTGGTCTGATTTTCAGTTAACTGACAAGCCTGACACACACTCTGTTATTTTCCCTACACATCTGAACCTTGATTACCATCCAACATGGCTACTCCAGACTTCTCTAGTAGTCTCCATGTTGATGGCAACCATTGAGTGGGCGCCATGTTCCTATTAAGAGCATTAAGCATAAAATATATCACCTACAATCTCCTCGACACTTTGTCCCTAAGTAGCTGGGTTACAGCACTGCGCTACTTAACCTTACTCAACTCATTCTGTAATGTCAAATAGATACGTAAACCTCGATAATAATAATAATAATAATAATAATAAAACTTTTATTGCATTAGGACAATTATAAACATTGTATTGCAAAAGTCATATTTTTTAATAATTTGCCATCCATTCTAACAATTTACCCTTTCAAACATACATATATTGACAGACACCCAAATTCCCACTCATCGCCAATTGAACCTCTTCAACTTCACTTGTGTTATTGATTTTCCCCCTCCTAGTTATGTGCAAAGAATTCGTCTATACTATAAAATGCTTGTTTTGAAAGAAACTTCTTGAGACGACTCTTGAACGCCTTGGGCGTTGTAGCACTTTTGATAAATTCTGGTAACTTGTTGACTATACGAACGCCCATCTGTGAAGGCAGGCGTTCATAGACTACCGTTCTATGACGACCAGTTCGGTAGTTGTCCCTGCCTCTAGTGTCGTATGTATGTATATCTCTGCCTCTTGTGATAGTAGTCTTGTACCTACCATATGTAGCAGTCTCAAGAATGTAGAGGCAAGGTAATGTCAATATATTTAACTCTTTGAATTTTGGCCTGCACGACTCTCTGAAATTCATTTTTAGGATGATTCTAACTGCCATTTTTTGAATTCTAAATATTCTGTCAAAGTTAGTGTTGGAACATCTTCCCCATAGCACTAATCCATAGGTAATATGAGGGTAGATCAACCCGTAATAAGCCGTCATCAGTAACTGAGTTGGGCAGAATTTAGCTAAATTTCTCAAAGCATAAATGCCTGATGATAACTTTTTACACAAATTTTCGACGTGGACATTCCAAGTCAGCCCTCGATCTAGGTGCATTCCAAGGAATTTAGTTGAATTTTTGTCTTTAATTTCAGTTTCATTTATTATGACCGTCGGACCTCCTTCCGAGTCCGACGCCCGCAAACAAAACTGCATACATGCTGATTTTTCTGGATTGATATTAAGATTGAGTTGTTGGAAGTGCTGAATGCAATTATTTATTTCAACAAAAGCCCGCACTTCCAATTGCTCATTTGAATTTTCTGAGAAAGAGACAGTCGTGTCATCAGCGTACTGCACGAGTGACCCATGCTGCAGTGATGAACCAATTTCGTTTACATAGATCAAAAATAGGAGGGGGCTAAGAATTGATCCCTGCGGGACTCCATACTTTAGGTTTTTAGATCCGGACCGTACTTCATATATTTGAACAATTTGTGATCTATTTTTAAGATATGACTCAAGCCACTCGAGTGGAATACTCGAGGTCACTGAGTAATTATGACCAAATTATGACACTCGAGGTCGATAATTTAATACGCTCGATGACTGGGTAATGAAGTGTCGGTAGGCTTTCAGTGTTCATGAGTATATAATCCACCAAGAATTACGTAAAAAGTAATTTGAAGAAACTTATATCGCCTTACTGTGTTTGTGTAGGTTGCATAGTCTTTAAAGTAGTTTAATTTGACTCCTTCATTAGTCATGTCTATGTTTGAAAGGAAATTGAATCTTCAGAAAAGAGGAAAACATTCTATTCAAAATTATAAGAGGAAAAGTACGAGGGGAGATAATGATTTATTAAAGATGAAAAAAGGGAGTTCTGAGGGTGAAAATATCGCCGAGTCAGTTCAATGTTTCTCGTTTCTGTTTTGCCTTCTAAGAAAGATCAGTTTTGTAGATTGAGTTAAAATGAATATTTTTTATTAAATCTTAAATAATATTTTCGAAAAAACTTAAAACATTTTTAGACGGTAAGTATACTTGTCTCACTCTCATCATGTTGGGCTATTACCTCTTATTAACAAAAACGTTTGTGTTGATAATTTAGTTAATAGTGTTTACTTTGTTAACTAAATCTTTATTTTTAATAAAAAAATATGGAATGTATTGGTTAACTAGTTAATATGAACCCCACGAAAACAGATCCACATGAATATTTTAGCGTCAATACAGATTTTTTACAAAGCAAAGAAGACAATTTTCTTACATAAGACACTAAACATATGACAATAATTTCATGTAGTTTCCCCTCCAAAACACGAATATAACAGTCATCTTTGCCTACGACAATTAAAAATGAGATTTTTAATTAAACAGATTCAGTTAAGTTATGTTGGGTTAGGTTAGTTAAAGTTAGGTTATATTAGTTAGGTTATGGATATATTAGCAATATGTATTCTCATGGCCATCATACTAACCTAACCTAGCCTTACATTACCAAATTTATTTTGGAATATTGTTCATAGTATGAATATTTGGTGTCATATTCATGTACAAAATGCTTTTCATTTTTAACGTTTTTTCGTTTTCAAAAAATTGGTATTTCCACCGAATATGTCTGTGGGTTCCTGGGGTTGGAATTGACATGAGAACTTGGTGGGATCTCCATATTCCATATTTACAAACAAACAAACAAAAATGTGTTATTTTCACCCTTTGAAATGGTTCATTCTGGTTTTATTTGCAAGCACAACCTTTCACGTACAGTATTAATATTAAATAATGTACAACATTTTAATAAAAAACGTGTTATTGTATCCAAACCGAGTTGTGTGTACATTGCTTAGTAAAAGAAAAGTCAACATAAAAAAATCTCCGAAAAACGTTGTTATGATAAAAACTCACTCTATTTAATACGTACATTATAATGTAATTTTTATACTGTTCTGTCACCGTACGCCACTTGGACTCCAAATAATATCGGTATAGCTAAAATAATTGAATTGCTAGTACCTGTTTTATAGCACGGAAATAAAATAAAACAATGTACAAACTAAAATTTCTTTACTGTTCACATGTTCTGACGTAAATGTGCTATATTTTTGTTGAGGTGCAGGATCATTGTTAATGTTTACGTTTATCTGGAATATGAACCAACAGATAAATCTAATAGCAATTTAACTATATAAGTAAAATCTCATATTTTTTACGCTTTCCATGTTTATTTTTAGATTTTTTTAAAGAAGAGGCCTATGTCCTTTTTAATATTACTCTGACCATTCCCCAATAGACTAATCTATGAAGTGAAATTATTCAGACTGAGTAAAGTGGAGAATCGGTAGGGTACAAGGTAATTTTATATTACTAATAAATACGGCCAGTTCAGGTTGGATTCGAACCTCCTTCCTCTAACCCAGGAGTTGTAGACTGCTCGGCCAGCGGTTGCCCCCACGATTCGAACCTTCTTCCTCTAACCCAGGAGTTGTAGACAGCTCGGCCAGTGGCTGCCCCCACGATTCGGTTTTTGTTTCGTATGAAGTTTGCATTTTACATCCGAAATTCAATACTTTTAATGGGCAGTTTCACTTTGGTTCATTGTTATTTAGATCCTTATAGAAGCTTCTTAAAGATGAAATTTCCCTTTTGAAATCTTCCTTTGGCTTCTCTTTTAACTTCTCTCTTTGGCGTGTTTGCATTATATTAATTATCCTTTTTTAAGCTGTATTTAGATACGTTTCAACTTTTCTTATTCGTTGTGGAAGCTTTTCTTCAGATAAAGTACTTTTTGTTTCAGCTGTTATAACTTTAGAACGTATTCTGAAAAAAGTTATGTTCCTGAAAATCAATTTTAATTTTTCTGAGTGGCCTAAAAAGTTAGTTTCGGAAATAAATTGTTAACCAAACAATTAATTTGTTCGTAGTGAGGTGGCACGTATTCTTATTTTTAGTAATGAAACATTATTTCATACGTTTTTATGATCTCTTCCAACAGGTATAATGTTGATTCAAACATTAATATTCGTTGAATGAAAAGGATTTTATCAAATTTCTAACAAAATTATAAATTTTGATTTCGAAGTATTACTTGTCATAAATTATGTATTTATCAAATATATACCAAAAATGTGGTTTCAATTTTAAAGTTTAAAATTTATTGATTTTTAGTACATTTAAATTATATCTATGACCTATTCATTTAAGCCTTTTATATTAGGAGTTAAGAATAACATGAAACACTTTATTTTGTATAAAACTACTGTAAAAGTAAATTCATATTTGTGACTCATATTAATTAAGGCAACATATTTTTGGTATAAAGAGACTAATGCTGCATGAAGTAACATGGTATATAATTAAGATGATGTACGCTTTGAACTAGTTTATTATACGTTTAATCGGCATGTTCTTTCTTTTTATGTGTTAAACGTATAGAAAATAAAATACTTTAATGCTAATTTTATTTTATGTAATATTTACAAACAGATTAGTTTTAATTTTTCTATTATTTTCTTTAGTTGTTGCTAACTTTTTCTAGTTAATAACAATACAGTTTTACCTCAATAAAAACACTGTTTACATTTTCAATTAAATGTACGTATTTTACCTAGAAAACGTGTTTGTTATAGAACAAAAACTTATTCAATGATGCCATTTGTTAAATATATCACTTTTTACTATTGCAATGCAGATATATCTCTACATATTAATAAAATTATCTTAAAGAAACAAAATAATACAAATTCATTGCACAATCACATATGTTTCAGTAGTAGATTAGGTTACACTATGAAAATATAAGGGTAGACATTTCAAAGCACATATCAAATATTAATTTATGGAAATTAATTTGTAACTTTTAATTATTACTTTATTGAAAGAACAATATTAATGAACATATAATATTTGCAGGTTTCCGTATGTTTATGAGGAAATCTTTGTAATTATTTTTTTTCTTCAAGGAATTAGGCCTAATACTTTTACTCCAATTATATTTAATAATTTATTTAACTTTTGAATCCTCCATAATAATGACAATTTAAACGTAAAATACAAAGTTAACATTTATACGAATAAGAAGAGTTCTTAATTAACCCATTTAACCATTATTTTTAAATAACTTTAGTTTTCAACTTACAATAACTCCTTACTGTGCATTTTATTGTAAAACAAGTAAAATCCATCTTTGGTTAGCACGTTTCACTCAATTTCACGAACAACCAGACCCATACAATCAAAAAAGGCTAATGTTACAATTTAATAAAAAAAAATAATAATAAAATAAAGCTACGACACTTCACCGTAAATACGTGGTTTTTATTTTCATATTATTTATTTTGCAAGCAGTAGGAGGTAGTCCTCACTCAGGCTAGATAACATTGGAATTGTTTTTAATGTTACAAGGACGTCTGTTTGTTTCTGTGGCCGATAGTAGTAGGCTTAATACATTATTGTTTATAACAGACAATAATTTAGACAGACTGATTATATTTAATGGATATTTTAAGGTGAATGTACAAAAGTGTTAAATAATTAAACGAATTATGATTAGAGTGTTTTTTAAACAGGCAACAAAGCCTTCATAAACAGGCAACAAAACCTTCATAAACAGGCAACAAAGCCTTCATAAACAGACAACAAAGCCTTAAAAAACAGGCAACAAAGCCTTCATAAACAGGCAACAAAGCCTTCATAAACAGGCAATTTTCAAGATACGTAATTTATCAGTAAATGTAAAAAGGAATGTTCAATCTCTACACAGCGCATAGACCCACCCACGTATAGTGGTACGAGTTTGTTATTATATTGTAATTTATTAGGTACGTCAAATAAATATTCATACATTTTCTGGGTAACATTTATTTGGTATCTTTTCGTTTTAAATATATTTTAGATGGCTCATGGGACTATAACAATATCGCCAGTTGTTGAAGTTATTCCAAACTTCTCCCTTTAATGAATACATTATATATCATAATGTATAATACGTTTGTTGTCAACGAAACTCTTCCCTTATTTTTGAACCAATTTAAATAGTTGTCTCTGTTCTCAGTAATTTAAATAGTTGTCTCTGTTCTCAGTTATTTAAATAGTTGTCTCTGTTCTCAGTTATTTAAATAGTTGTCTCTGTTCTCAGTTATTTAAATAGTTGTCTCTGTTCTCAGTTATTTAAATAGTTGTCTCTGTTCTCAGTTATTTAAATAGTTGTCTCTGTTCTCAGTTATTTAAATAGTTGTCTCTGTTCTCAGTTATTTAAATAGTTGTCTCTGTTCTCAGTTATTTAAATAGTTGTCTCTGTTCTCAGTTATTTAAATAGTTGTCTCTGTTCTCAGTTATTTAAATAGTTGTCTCTGTTCTCAGTTATTTAAATAGTTGTCTCTGTTCTCAGTTATTTAAATAGTTGTCTCTGTTCTCAGTTATTTAAATAGTTGTCTCTGTTCTCAGTTATTTAAATAGTTGTCTCTGTTCTCAGTTATTTAAATAGTTGTCTCTGTTCTCAGTTATTTAAATAGTTGTCTCTGTTCTCAGTTATTTAAATAGTTATCTCTGTTCTCAGTTATTTAAATAGTTGTCTCTGTTCTCAGTTATTTAAATAGTTGTCTCTGTTCTCAGTTATTTAAATAGTTGTCTCTGTTCTCAGTTATTTAATAGGGTCTTAATTCTTCAATATGTTGACCTTTAAAAGTATGGGAAGCCCTCAAAGTACGTTTTTCTGTTATAAGAGTAATATGGAGAAAGATTGAAATTAGTCAAAAAGTAACATTTACTCAAATTTAAATAATGATTTAAGAACTTTTACCATCTTTAAGAATGTAAATAAAGATGTTTTTTAATATTGAGAAGATTATATACCTTTCTTCTCAACACAACAAACAACATTTCAAATCAATACGACTATACGTGTAGGGGTGGGTGGGTCAATATCACTGTACGTGTATGGGTGGGTGGGTGGTTGAATATCGCTGTACGTGTAGGAGTGGGTAGGTGGGTCAATATCACTGTACGTGTAGGGGTGGGTGGGTGGGTGAATATCACTGTACGTGTAGGAGTGGGTAGGTGGGTCAATATCACTGTACGTGTAAGGGTGGGTGGGTGGGTCGATATTACTGTACGTGATAATCACCACTGTACGTGTAAGGAAGTGGTATTACAGGCTATTTCTGTATCTACAAACACAGTGACTCTGTTTCCTTAACTTTATCGGCAGTTAGATGCACCTTGGCTGAACGTAAAAACAACTCCCGAGTTGGTGGTTAAGTGGTATTAGCTCCTTACAGGCTATTTCTGTACCTACAAACACAGTGACTCTGTTTCCTTAACTTTATCGGCAGTTAGATGCACCTTGGCTGAACGTAAAAACAACTCCCGAGTTGGTGGTTAAGTGGTATTAGCTCCTTACAGGCTATTTCTGTACCTACAAACACAGTGACTCTGTTTCCTTAACTTTATCGGCAGTTAGATGCACCTTGGCTGAACGTAAAAACAACTCCCGAGTTGGTGGTTAAGTGGTATTAGCTCCTTACAGGCTATTTCTGTACCTACAAACACAGTGACTCTGTTTCCTTAACTTTATCAGCAGTTAGATGCACCTCAGCTGAACGTAATATCCCGAGTTAGTATCAGCTCCTTACGGTGGTGGTGGGTGGGTGGGTAAATACCAATGTACGTGCAGGGGTGGGTGGGTGGGTCAATACCAATGTACTTGAGTGATCACTTGAGAAATTCTCACTATACCGTATACATAGTAAAATTTAGTTGAAATTGTTCATATTATACCCTAAGTACTGTCATTGACAATAGAAATAAAGACTGTCCCCTCATATGAGTCCCGTGAAGTCGGTTTTTCTGCCCTATGAAATTTGTTCTTGTACTATCTTCTCAGGTAACACCAAGGTGTCCGTGTCTCTTCACCACTCCCTCTGCCTCTCTTCAGTACTCACTGAAGTAACTGAACTATTATAAGACAGTTGTCTGAGCACTTGTTTGAGACTATTCACTGTTAGATAGCAGCACAGACACTAGACTACAGCAAATGCACTGATTTGATCTGTTGTTTCTAAGGAAAAACAATGAGTGTTTTTATTTAAACTGTAACTAGGCTGCAACTCAAGAAAAATTATTTAGGCACTAGAAATACATTTAGATATTAATATTGTACTTAATACAGTTAAACCACTAACATTTGTCGTCAAAAGTCACATGCGGAGGCCGGAGGTTGAAGTTTTATAAGCGCAGCGAGTGACGGGGTGGCACGCAAAACGTGTAGTGCTGTCCCATAGTATTTATAGATTTCCTGACAGTTACAATATGTATAAAATGTTATGTCAATTTTATTGGCGAGAGAAGGAGATATGTATACCTTATAATTTAGAGGTCTACTAAACAATGATGCCATGTGTATTACTGGACCAGACAGAAAGTGGGCTGCCTGTTATATTTAGCACAGATAGGGGTTTCAGCAGCAGAGGAAAACGTTCCATCAGTCCGCTGCCACCGATCATGGGCGTGACTAACTTCCGCCTTCAAGAGTTGAACTTCCGCAACAGTGATTGATTGAACAAAAATAAATATAATAAACTATACATGATTGTTTGATTGCTACTAATTATTTACATTATTATTAATTGTGTTATTTTTATTATTATTAGTTGTTATTTAAACACTAAATAATGATTTAATTTAATCGTTTTAAAAATGATTCGTTAGAGTTAGTCGAACAAGCAATGGTTAATACTGATGATGGAGTAGTGGGTGGGGCTTGCTAGTGTGCTGCCAGTTCAGGGCCTATCGTATTTCTAGTTGCCATGACTTTTTAAATGGAAAGGCACAGTGGGAAAGAGTAATTCTCTGTCTCACTTCCATTACTCAATGTATCTGTTTCACACAGGTGATTTATAAGCGGTCTATCTATAGTAAGAGACCGTCATTTCAGTATTGTAAATGAGTAGGTTGACTGTGGAAAGGTATTTTCACTGTTACAAGTAATTACAGTTACAAGTAAACAATGTGATACAGAAGAAAGCTTTCGTTGTTTTTTAATTCAAATGAATACAATACATCAAATTAAGCAATTTAATTCATGAATGCTTTCTTTGAATTCGCAATAAAGCTTAATTGCATGTCAAAAACTAGACTAGAATATTAGCGTGTATAACTACTTATTTCCACATCAAATATTCTGTCATGTAACCCACTGAATTATGAAAACGTTAAAAACACGAGTTTCATTACCATGCACTAAGTGTCAGAGACAAGTTCTGTTTTTGCCATCACATGTCCAACTTTATGTCATGTGTTTTATTTTAAACTAACATAAAACATATACAGTTTTAATCTGTAAACTTGTATGGCATCCCATTCATAATGTTCATTCAAATCTCCCTTCATAAAAAACAAAAAGTGAACAAAAAAATACTAGCCAAAAAATCACTCAGATGAACAGAACAAGCTCAATTTGAGTCAAAGTGGCAATGAACTGGCATTAAGCTCAGCTGTATACGTTTAGAAGGTTAGATGCATACTACACAACCTTCTTGACCCACCCATACACGTACAGTGGTATTGACCCACCCGCTCACCCATACACATACAGTGGTATTGACCTACCCGCTCACTCATACACATACAGTGATATTGACCCACCCACCCACACGTATACATACAGTGGTATTGACCCACCCACCCACCCATACACGTACAGTGGTATTGACCCACCCGCTCACCCATACACATACAGTGGTATTGACCTACCCGCTCACTCATACACATACAGTGGTATTGACCCACCCACCCACCCATATACATACAGTGGTATTGACCCACCCGGCCACCCATACACATACAGTTGTATTAAAGTTTACAGATAAAATTATTTATGTCACATGTCCAACTTTATGTCAGGAGACTGTTTTATTGTAAACTAACACACATCTCGTATACATTTAATATAAATTACTCTACTCATATTTGTGTAACGTGTAAGATGACTACTATTTATGGAAAACATGAATGTTATAGAACAAATATGTAAGACATTTGTAGTCCAACTTTCTATGCGCATTCTATTTTACGTTTCTACTTGTTCGATCGATTCAATTGGGTTTGTTGTTATAATTGCTAGGTCGTCAGCAAAGGCTAGGTAGAGTATGTCGACTGCTTTGTTTTCTCTTCCCAGATGTATCGGGTTCCATTTCGATTTGTTGTTAAGGTCCTTCATCCATTCTCTCATCACTTTGTCCAATATTATTTTAAACAGAAACGGTGAGAGTCCGTCTCTTCGTATCACCTCAGTTTTTATTTCAAAATCATTTGAGATTTCACCAACTTTCACCTTGGAATGTGTGTCTATTAGAGTTTGTTCGATTATCATAATATTTATTATTATTATTATTATTTTTTAACGGAGAGGCCGACCTCCTTCTTAACCCTATTTATCTATGCAAAAAACTTATTCAGACAGAGTAAGTGGGCGAACCAGTACAGTAGAAGGTGAATATTACTGATAAATCTTCCAGTTTAGGCCGGACTCGAACCAGCGCTATCTCTAACCCAAGCTCAAAGTCCTGACGCCTTAGACCACTCGGCCACCGGCTCGTCATAATATTATAATATTCATTATTAACACGTCGATTCTCAATATTTGTCAAATATGAAGAGTGAATGAGTGTGATGAGTGTATATGTACGAGTTTAGTCATTCTTACTAACTAAGGTCATTGGAAAGATCTATTTACCCTATAGGGTATAGCCAGGACAACTACGGACCTACAGTTTTACGTAGAATCTAAACCACCAAGTTTTAGACTAATTTTCAGCTAACTGACAAGCCTGACACTCTCTTCCCTACACAACACCTGAACCTTCACTTCCATCCAACGATATACCATGTCGATGGCAACCATTGAGTATATAACTTGATTTATAATTTCTGTAAATAAATATAATTGTCTTACATATAATATAAATACTCATTGTCGTCCAAATTCAAATTATGAACACTATGTTAACTCCTTACTTATTTGCATTTCCAACACACTTTATAATTTTATTTCTAAAGCCCTTACAAAGTAATTTTTGTTTCGGGTGAAATTACTACAGACAAGTTGCTGTTATATGAAATTTTCCAAGAACCAAGAGACTGAAGAGCTGTATGCGCCATTTTAATGAGGTGTATCATGTACTTTTAGGAATCAACTTCTATACAACGAGGAATAAATGGAATAATATTTCGTTATAGAGCGGGCACGTGTCGTTTTCAACATTAATTACTTGTTTATAAAAGCCAAAAAAAAACCTTCTTTCGATTACTCCTAAACCTCTACTATTTCATTGATTGAATGAAATCAAAGAGCATAAAAACCGCACTTTATTGCCAAATAGAATGGAGAATACAGGTTATATTTGAGGTTGCATTAAACGGTTATTGGAAGGACCAATCTCAACGATTATTGTTAGAGTATATTTAGACAATATTAATAATAAATCCTAATCTTAGAGAACAATTGTTATATTTTCTGCAACGTTTAAAGTTAAAGTTAAAATAATCAAATTTTTTTAAATGTTGTTAATGATTACCAACTTTTTTAATGTTGGTAATGGTATTTTCTTTATTATATCCCAAATTCTTATAACACGATCATTAATTATAAAAACAAAATGAGAATTTGAAAAATATAAATTTTAACGTTTCTAATATAAATATATCTTTATAATGTCTTGTAGGTATTTTAAAAACCAAAATTTTGGGAATGCTATTGGTTTTATTTAATTTTCTCTTTAGTTTCATGTAACATCAAACTAAACCCAACCTAAAACAGCTATATTTATGATCATGTTACAGTCTAGATATAAAAGAACAATTTATAATATAAGTCAGTAAAATTTATATTTAAATAAAACTTAAATAAAATACTTCATAGTAGACGCTTTTGTACACCATCTTAAGTTTTGATTTGGTTGAACAAATAAAATTCATACAATTGATTCAATACAAATTAACAGAAACCGATTCTGCCTTATTGTTAAATATTTATACGTAAAATATCCTGTTTAAGTACATCCACTTTTGAACGGGATTAAAATTGAAAACTATACGGATTACTGCATTTGTTGAAAAAAGTACCACAAACTAAGAATTTAAGTAAAACGTCAAACAACGTGATTTTATTTCTATACAAAACAATACAAATCACATTTGCTATAATGTACCGGGTCTTGGACCGGTACAGTTTCGTTTTTTTCGTCTTTGTCTGCCAGGCTGCCTGGGATTCGCTTTTGCCTTGCGTTCCGCGTACTTTGGTAGCCGTTGGCCCAGTTCCGTTTCGTTCCGGTTTCCAGCAGCTTCGGTCAGGTTGACCGGCTTCTAGATTGTTCGAGTAGTTCTAGTTTCTCTGGAGCCTTCGTCTTTCAGGTTGGCCGTCATTTTGTCTTTGGCTCTGCCTGCTGAGATTACTATGTTCGGCTGAGAGACTCCAAAACGTAAGTGTTAATTTTGTAATTTCTAATATTTAATCTCCCTTTTGGTGAAAATACTTTTGTTTCAATAATATTAATCGTTCTTGCTTGTGTTTTCAGAGTTTGGTTAAATTTGTATTCTTTGTCTAGATGTTTCTCAGACTAGGTTAAAGCCATGTGCTTCCATGTTAATCTTTACCGTTAATTACCGTTAATGCTTTTTATTTCTGCCTTTATTTTCAATTGTAATTCTGTATAATGTTTATGGAGCCTTTTTACAGTTGTAGTTACCGATATCATATTTTTTGTTCTTTGCCAATAACCTAGCCTAGCTGTACCCTTTGATTTTCATGTTTTAACATATTGCTCATGTATCCATGGCCTAGTATTCAGGTTGTCATTTTTAAGTCCATATACGTAATTAATTCTTTTATAATTTGTTAATGGTAATTTTTCCTAAATCTGAGTTTGCCAACATAATTATTCATGACCTAAAAAATAGATCTTTTATTTTTTTCTAGTGTGATAATCCTGTATAATTTTGTCTGTGCCCGTTTTGTGTTGCCATGTCATGTTTAGGGGTTATGTATAATATTTGTGTTGTGATGGCTGGACTGCTTTTAATGGCTGTGGTGTTGTCCTACAGTCCAGGGTCCTCGAGTGGGACGTTCAGCCCTCGGCCTGCCGTCCGGGGATTGTCGACCATCTGCTCTGCTAGCCTGGCCTGAGGACCATGCTGGAGCCTGTTTCGCCCGCTACCCTCTCTACAGCTTTGGGTAGAGTTCTTCAGTCCTCAGGTCAGTTCTGTCCATTTTTTTTTCCCGGCGGCTGAGCTGAGGGGTTCTGGTGATATTAAAGAAAAAAAAGAAATAAAAAGAAAAAATCATGAAATATAAAAGAAGAAAAAAAACAAATGTTTATGGAACTGTTTAATTTGTGGCCTAGGCCTAAACGGGAACAGTGATTGATGAAACAGCCATGGGGACTTATATTTTTTTTATTTACTTAAAAAGAAAAGCTTTAAAAATACATAAAGAATATTTTTGATGTTAATATCTATTTATATTTATTGTTATTTATTTTTAATTAGTTTATATTCCTTGTTATTAATTAATTAGTTTTATTTGTTGTTATATCTTTTTAGATTTTATAGTTGTTAGGTCCCTATGGTTAAGTCCTGTTATTATTGATTTATATGCTTAGGCCTAGTTATTGTTATTTATTTTTTTTGTTAAGTGTATTAGGGGGGGGGTTTTGAAGTGAATTTTTACTCGAACGGTACCGTGTTATATTTTCTTTTAAATTATTTAATTTTTAAACTTTCACCAAAAGGGGATTATTGTTCTTTTGCTTAATTTTAATTCGGAGCTGCCCAGGGATTCCGGCTTACTCCCTGGCCCGGTGGAATCAAGGGATTCGGGCTAAATTGCCGGTTTAAATGTTGTGATCCAAAAGTTTTCTAAATTTTCACTTTTATTTGGGGCCTAATATTTTTCTTACGTTTTGGGGTGTCTCAGGCTAAACTGCAGATAGGCCATACACCCTGTAGTTGATTAGTTGTTATATTTTGGGTATTTGTAGAGTTTGTGGTATTTATAGCGTTTGTTATTATTGTGTAGTATCTTGGTAATTTTAGTGTTTGTTATTATTTATTTAAGTGAGAATTTATATTGTGGCCTTCTGCCTTTTATGTTGTGGCTTCTGCCGTTTTGATTAATGAATTATTTTGATTTTGGTAATAAACTAGTTTTGCTCAGCTGCCGAGTGTTATTTGGACCCTCCAACTGCCACCCGTGATCCCATCGCTCGACTTGTTTTGAGCCATCCCCCGGTTGGCACGCTTCCCAGCTTTGGTGGGGGGATGGGTCTCAATTGGTAGCAGAGCGTGGTTGCCTATAAAAAAAAAAAAAAAAAAAAAAAAAAAAAAAATTTAATTCTTTCTTGGTTGTTGACGGTGGGTGTTTGCCAGTTAGTAGGCCATGGTTGGCCGACCTACCGTCAAGGTGTCTTGGTATTGTAAAAAAAAAAAAAAAAAAAAAAAATAATAAATAAAAATTATTTAAAAGCAAAACAATTAGAAAATCCTAATAAATAATTTAATTAAAAAAAAAAAAAAAAAACTTAGGCAATCCGCTTGGTTACTTTGTGGAATGGGTTTCATGGGTGGATTGGAGTGGTCGGCAGTGGCTCGGTAGGCTGAGGGTTTAGTTCGTCTTGGACCCTGGAGTTGTCGTTTTTTGTGTACTGTTGAGAATTTTGTTTTGCGAGATGGCCTATCTGCAGAATGTTGCGCTCCTGGTCAAGGAGGAGTTGATTTTCGAATTGAGGTCGCGGGGTGTGACTCCGGAAGGGGATGTTTTGAATCTCCGGAGGTTGCTGCGGGAGCAGTTGTCCGCGGGTACGGCGGTGGATTGGTCTGACCTGCTGGAGGTTGGTGTTGAGTTGGGGATTTGTAAACGGAAGGTGGAAGATTGGGAAGGGGTGTTAGAGGATTTGCAGTTTGAACCTCCAGTGGGTCGTGACCGGGCCTGCCGCCTTGCACGTTTGGGGCATCTGCTTGCCCGTTTAAGGCTGGTCAACCGGGCGCCGGGGTTGGAACCATCGGATAGGGCGTGGATCTTGGAGAGTGTGTCTAGGCTTGAGGAGATTTTTCAGGCACTCTCCGGTTCCACGACTCCTACGGGTCTGGGTCAGCGGCCTGCTTTCACACTGTCGCCTAACGTGTTGAGGCCGCAGGCTGAGACACCGGCTCTCACTGTGCCTGAGGTTCCTTCTGAGCCTGCAGGCGTTTCTGTTGAGGTTGCTTGTGGTTCGGCTCCAGCTGCCGTTCCTACTACTTCTTTGGGTTCACCTGCTCTTCTGCAGCTGAGCTACCACAAGCTACCTAACCCTCTCACGCCCATGATCCAGAATCTCCCTGTGATCGATGGGATGGATCCTGAGGAGCTTCTGAAGTTTCTGGTGGCCTTTCTCAGACTTAGTGAGATGCCCGGCATGCAGGCTGGGGACTTGCTTCGTCTGGTTTTCCCGTATTGTAGAGGTCCCGTTGGGGAGTTGCTGAGTTCTGTCTTGGCCAGTGGTGCCTCGGTGGACTCGTTCCATCGAGAGTTACTTTCATCGTTTCTTCCCATTCGACTCAGGGAGAGGATGGTCATGGACAGATTTTATCGGTCGCAGGGTAGGGGCGAGTCTCTGGCAGCCTATGTCTCTTCAGTCAAGGAAGCTCGTCAAGCGTTGCGCCTCACCCTTTCTGAAGCTGACACCGTTCGTGTCATCCTGGATGGCATTTCTCCCGAAGAACGGTGCAGATTGGTTTTTGCTGGTGTTCCTTCGACTTTTCGGGAGCTGCATCAGCTGTGCATTGTTTCGCGCAGCGTGCAGTTCTCAGACCAGCAAGGGAGGGATTCTGAGAGTCATCGTGCTCTCCCCACCCGTCGACCGGCTATGTCTGTAGGTGTGAGTCAGCCAGTGGAGGGTCGTGGTTCTCGGCCTCCTGTTGTGTGTTTTGCTTGTGGCCAACCTGGTCACATTCGACGTGACTGTCCACGTGCTCGAGGTCGTGGGGCGGGAAACGCTCAGCGCGGGGGGTTGCCTCCACAGTAGCTCCCCGCGTTGTTGCGACTGACCGTGGCCATTTGCCTTTGACACGTGCCCATAGCAGGAGTGTCGGGGATTTTTCGGGCCTTGCTGGCATGGCTTCCCTGGGACTTAGTGCGGTCACCTCGGTGTGTCCTGGCGTTTTTGTTTCTTTTGGTGGTACGGTGTGTCGAGCCCTTCTTGATTCTGGTTCGGCATGCAGTATCATCAGCCTTTCTCTTTTTGAGTCCCTTGACGCCTTAGGACTTGTCAGGCACACCGAGCCTTCTTCTATTACGTGCTGGACGGCATCCCAAACTCCTCTACCTATAATTCTAAAGGCGTTTTTCCATTTTAAAATCGAAGGATTTTCCTGGAGGTGGGGTTTTCTTGTTGCCAAGGACCTGGCGGTTTCTTGTATCCTAGGGGCAGACTTTATTTCTAAGAGTGGTATGGTGCTTGACCTCCAGAAGCGACAGATATTTTTCAAGTTTAATCGGCGAGTTTTGGTGCCTCTAGTAGGTGATTCTGACTGCCCTCCTGCAGTCAGAGAGGTGGGTTGTGAGCCCGAACAACCCAAGGTGGATCCAGTTGGTCATCTCCCCCCTGAGCAGGCGGAGGCCATTAGGAGGCTGTGTTTGCGGTTTCCTGATGTGCTTACGGCTGAGCTTGGGGTCACTTCTCTTCTGGAGTATGAGATCCACCTCACCGATTCTCAGCCAGTTAGGAGTCATCCGTACAAACTTGCTCCCCCAAAGATGGAGGTTATGAGGGCTATGATTGAGGATCTTCTGAGCAAGGGTGTGATTGAACCGTCTCGTTCTGCTTATGCCAGTCCAGCTTTTCTTGTGCCCAAGCCTAATGGTAAGTCTAGGCTTGTGATGGATTATCGGAGGCTCAACGCTAAGGTCGCTATTGACTCGGTACCTCTGCCTGATTTGCATTCTGCGTTTGATTGGTTCGGTAAGGCTAAGTTTTTCAGTGTTTTTGATTTGAACCAGGCCTACCATCAGATTCCATTGAAGAAGGAATCACGGCCCATGACTAGCTTCTGTGTTCCCTGGAATCTCTATCAGTTCACTAGGGTTCCTATGGGTCTTGCTGTGGGTGCCCAGACTCTTACTCGTCTGCTTGATTCCATCTTCCATGATGTGAAGTTCAAGTTTGTCTTCAATTACCTGGACGATCTTCTTGTCTACAGTGAGACTTTCGGGGAACACATGCAACATCTGGAGGAAGTTCTCAGTCGCCTTAAATCAGCTGGCCTTACCGTCAATCCACAGAAAGTCACTTTTGCTCGTCCTGAGATTTCTTTTCTGGGTCATCTTATCTCTTCTCGAGGCGTCTGCATAGATCCTGCGAGGACCCAGGGCATTCGGGATTTTCCTCCTCCCAGAGATGCCAAGGGGATTGCCCGTTTTGTGGGGATGGTGAATTTTTACCGTCGCTTCATCCCTAACGTGGCCGAGCTTGCTGCCCCGTTGAACGAGCTGCGAAAGAAAGGTGTCCCTTTTGTGTGGGGCCAAGCTCAGCAGACTGCCTTTGATGCTCTCAAGGAGGCTATCATGCAACCTCCTGTCCTGCGTATGCCTGATTTCAGCAGAGAATTTGTTCTTCAGACTGATGCCTCCTCCTCCGCCATTGCTGCTGTTCTTTCTCAGGAGTTTGATGGGGTCAGGCAGCCCATCGCTTTTGCTTCGAGGACGTTGTCTCACCAGGAAAGGAAAGCTTCTTCCATCTATGAGTTAGAGTGCCTGGCTGTTGTCTTTG
The DNA here is from genome assembly GCA_035578905.1 of Stictocephala bisonia. Taxonomy (NCBI): domain Eukaryota; kingdom Metazoa; phylum Arthropoda; class Insecta; order Hemiptera; family Membracidae; genus Stictocephala; species Stictocephala bisonia. Next base: position 10,667 of record JAQJVL010005539.1, on the reverse strand, counting down.
GTACGGACAAGTTTCGGCGTTTCTTGGAACACGCTGAGTTCTTGCTGGAGACAGACAATCAGGCACTGTCTTGGCTTCTTGCCCATCCCAGACAGCTCGGGAAAATTGGTCGCTGGGTGGTCAAAATTTCTGCCTTTAAGTTCCGAGTCCAACATCTTAGGGGTACCCAGAATGTCATCGCGGATGCTCTTTCCCGCATGTACCACGAACCCAGTGATCCACCTACTGAGGCTGTTGCTCAGTGTGGTGCTGTCCTTCTGGATTTTCCTCTGGCTTTTGACGACCTACTGTCCCATCAACAGAAAGATCCTGAGCTGTCAGTCATCTTAGGTGAGCTTCAAGAGGGAGGTGCCCACCCTCCCTATTTTCTGTCCAAAGGGGTACTCTGTTGCCGTCCTCGACAGAGGGGTGAACCCCGTGTAGTGCTGCCTAGTCATCTAGTACCGATGGTCTTTCAGTATTATCACTCTTCTCTTGTGGGCGGTCATCTTGGCATTCATAAGACCATCGCTAAGATTCGTAGGTACTTCATCTGGAAGGGCATGGACCGGGATGTTGCTGGCAGAGTGCGGGCTTGTCACCTGTGCTCTCTCAGCAAGCCTAGTCAGAATGCAAGGTTAGGGTTGTTATCTTCTGAGGTGGCCGAGCGTCCTTTTGAGAAGGTGTTCAGCGACTACGTGGGTCCTTTTCCCCGTAGCAAGTCAGGTAACTCCTACCTACTTGTTTGTGTGGATGCTTTCTCGAAGTTCGTTTGGCTTTTCCCACTTCGGAGTGCCACGGCCAAGCTCACCATCCGTGCTCTCCAGTCCCAACTCTTCCAGCACTTTGGTGTGCCTTCCACTCTTGTGTCCGACAACGGTAGCCAGTTTACCTCCCATGAGTTTCGTAGGTTCTGTTTTGGCAATGGTATCAGGCATGTGACTACCTCTCCTTATTACCCACAGCCTTCTCATGCAGAGCGGTTCAACCGCAATCTTCGGTCTGCCCTTATTACTTTCCATGCTGAGAAGCAGAACACCTGGGATGAGAGTCTCTCTTGGCTCCAGCTTGCTTTTAATTCTTCCAAGCATGAGAGTCACAATGCCACTCCCTTCGAGATTCTACATGGCTACCCTCCTAACAACCCTTTGTCCAACTTGTGGAGGTTAGAGGATCTTCTACCTACGCCAGGTGCCACTGACGTAGTGTCCACGTGGCGGGCTGCTCGGCGCAACCTGCTACGTGCTAGAGAGAGAGTAAGGAGGAGGTATGATAAGGGTCGTACTCCTAACCCTTTTCAGGTTGGAGATCTGGTTCTTTGTCAGGCTCACCCGGTCAGTTCGGCCGCGGAACGAAGAGCTGCAAAGTTGTGCTATCGGTGGTCTGGTCCCCACCGCATCGACAGGTTTTTGTCACCGGTGACTGCTCTGCTGGTTGATCCCCAGTCAGGCAGGGTGTTTAGGAAAGCCCATGTGTCCCAGCTTAAGGCTTTCCGGGGAACGGTTGGTCCAAGAGTTGGTGTTCCTGGGGGTTTCTTGGGGCAAAGAGATTGATCACCTCTGCGCCCTAGGTGGCTGTTCTGAGAGAGTCTTCTTTCTCTCTTTTTTCTTGTCGGGCCCGACAGTCAGGGTAGTTTGCTCCCTGTTCGAGGGGTTTCCCCTCTTAGGTTCTCTTGGACGTCCTTGGAACACCACTCTTCGGAGGTCTTCGTCTTCTCTTGGTTCCCTGAGGTACCGAGTTTGCTCCCCTGCCTGGGTGTGTTGAGGTTTGCAGAGGGAGGTTGTACCGGGTCTTGGACCGGTACAGTTTCGTTTTTTTCGTCTTTGTCTGCCAGGCTGCCTGGGATTCGCTTTTGCCTTGCGTTCCGCGTACTTTGGTAGCCGTTGGCCCAGTTCCGTTTCGTTCCGGTTTCCAGCAGCTTCGGTCAGGTTGACCGGCTTCTAGATTGTTCGAGTAGTTCTAGTTTCTCTGGAGCCTTCGTCTTTCAGGTTGGCCGTCATTTTGTCTTTGGCTCTGCCTGCTGAGATTACTATGTTCGGCTGAGAGACTCCAAAACGTAAGTGTTAATTTTGTAATTTCTAATATTTAATCTCCCTTTTGGTGAAAATACTTTTGTTTCAATAATATTAATCGTTCTTGCTTGTGTTTTCAGAGTTTGGTTAAATTTGTATTCTTTGTCTAGATGTTTCTCAGACTAGGTTAAAGCCATGTGCTTCCATGTTAATCTTTACCGTTAATTACCGTTAATGCTTTTTATTTCTGCCTTTATTTTCAATTGTAATTCTGTATAATGTTTATGGAGCCTTTTTACAGTTGTAGTTACCGATATCATATTTTTTGTTCTTTGCCAATAACCTAGCCTAGCTGTACCCTTTGATTTTCATGTTTTAACATATTGCTCATGTATCCATGGCCTAGTATTCAGGTTGTCATTTTTAAGTCCATATACGTAATTAATTCTTTTATAATTTGTTAATGGTAATTTTTCCTAAATCTGAGTTGGCCAACATAATTATTCATGACCTAAAAAATAGATCTTTTATTTTTTTCTAGTGTGATAATCCTGTATAATTTTGTCTGTGCCCGTTTTGTGTTGCCATGTCATGTTTAGGGGTTATGTATAATATTTGTGTTGTGATGGCTGGACTGCTTTTAATGTGCTGTGGTGTTGTCCTACAGTCCAGGGTCCTCGAGTGGGACGTTCAGCCCTCGGCCTGCCGTCCGGGGATTGTCGACCATCTGCTCTGCTAGCCTGGCCTGAGGACCATGCTGGAGCCTGTTTCGCCCGCTACCCTCTCTACAGCTTTGGGTAGAGTTCTTCAGTCCTCAGGTCAGTTCTGTCCATTTTTTTTTCCCGGCGGCTGAGCTGAGGGGTTCTGGTGATATTAAAGAAAAAAAAGAAATAAAAAGAAAAAAATCATGAAATATAAAAGAAGAAAAAAAACAAATGTTTATGGAACTGTTTAATTTGTGGCCTAGGCCTAAACGGGAACAGTGATTGATGAAACAGCCATGGGGACTTATATTTTTTTTATTTACTTAAAAAGAAAAGCTTTAAAAATACATAAAGAATATTTTTGATGTTAATATCTATTTATATTTATTGTTATTTATTTTTAATTAGTTTATATTCCTTGTTATTAATTAATTAGTTTTATTTGTTGTTATATCTTTTTAGATTTTATAGTTGTTAGGTCCCTATGGTTAAGTCCTGTTATTATTGATTTATATGCTTAGGCCTAGTTATTGTTATTTATTTTTTTTGTTAAGTGTATTAGGGGGGGGTTTTGAAGTGAATTTTTACTCGAACGGTACCGTGTTATATTTTCTTTTAAATTATTTAATTTTTAAACTTTCACCAAAAGGGGATTATTGTTCTTTTGCTTAATTTTAATTCGGAGCTGCCCAGGGATTCCGGCTTACTCCCTGGCCCGGTGGAATCAAGGGATTCGGGCTAAATTGCCGGTTTAAATGTTGTGATCCAAAAGTTTTCTAAATTTTCACTTTTATTTGGGGCCTAATATTTTTCTTACGTTTTGGGGTGTCTCAGGCTAAACTGCAGATAGGCCATACACCCTGTAGTTGATTAGTTGTTATATTTTGGGTATTTGTAGAGTTTGTGGTATTTATAGCGTTTGTTATTATTGTGTAGTATCTTGGTAATTTTAGTGTTTGTTATTATTTATTTAAGTGAGAATTTATATTGTGGCCTTCTGCCTTTTATGTTGTGGCTTCTGCCGTTTTGATTAATGAATTATTTTGATTTTGGTAATAAACTAGTTTTGCTCAGCTGCCGAGTGTTATTTGGACCCTCCAACTGCCACCCGTGATCCCATCGCTCGACTTGTTTTGAGCCATCCCCCGGTTGGCACGCTTCCCAGCTTTGGTGGGGGGATGGGTCTCAATAATCACATATCACTGCTTTATCTTTGGAATTTAAACAACAAATTGCTGCAGTTTGCTATGAAAAAGATCTCATTAATAAAACGTGCTAAGGAATACACGCAATTTTTCCATTCTAGCTTGAATAACTTTATGTTTATTTTTATTTAAGTAATTACATTTTATATATAAAATTTTATCACGAATTGTCAGACAATTCAGATTTTTCTAATAGTCAATAATCTGTGTCAATAATTGTGTGTCAATAATCTAAAGAAATTTTGGTGCAAGGTTATCTTGAATAACTTTATGTTTACTTTTATTTAAGTAATTACATTTGATATATTAAATTTTATCGCGAATTGTCAGGCTATTCAGAGTTTGACAACGTGCGTGCGTGCGTGCGTGCGTGCGTGTGTGTGTGCGTGCGTGCGTGCGTGCGTGTGTGTGTGTGTGTGTGTGTGTGTGTGTGTGTGTGTGTGTGTGTGTGTGTGTGTGTGTGTGTGTGTGTGTGTGTGTGTGTGTGTGTGTGTTTTATTTCATTTATCTAATTTTTTAAAGTCAAAATAATTAGTGGTGATATAACAGTTGCTGCAATACAGTTTATACCAAGATATGTGATACGTTAATAATTCCCAGTCAACACAATTGTTGACTTAATTAAATATTTTATGCAAACTATTAAATATTGTCTAAACAATACCAGCCAGGTGTTAAAACTGACTTCAATACATATATAAATATATTTTTTTAATGTGTACGATAAGTTATAGAAGCTAATCATTGAGAATGTATTTGACCTAAATAAATGTATGTAACGCTGCCAAGCGCAATAACGATATTGGGTTCTGTAGAAATATATCAACAACTAAACCACTTCACCGAATCAAGGTACGAGTTTCTAGTTTTTGTATTTTATCGTATGTATTGGGATTTTACTTGTGTGTCCTATAAACCTACTGTAATATTTTACTTTTTGCCTGCCCTTCACCTATTGATGAAACCAATGCTCTCATCAACATAGGCATTTTCTGTAAAGTGTCACTTAATATTATTCTGTGTTAATATAAACATTTTAATAAAGCAATGAAAAATAATTGCTTTGTGGCTACAGTTTTATATTAAGTAAACTACATTTGTTATTTATAATAGTTTGTTAATCAGCATATTGCATGTTTGCTTTGTGTATTCCTCTGGTCTTAGGTTAGGTAATCGATCACCATATTACAATGTGTACTTATATTTTAATATATTTGAGCTGTGTGTGATTTACTTGCATTTTAATTTGTTGCTAATAGTAAATAATACAAAATACTATGTTCGTTTATATTTAATATACCTTTAAGGTTACGTACACAAAATGTAAAACAAAATAATGGGTAAAATGCTACATTTATAGATAGGTTGTATCTATTCTAGCTTTATTCAATTATTGAATATTTTAAGCAAATTCATATATCATTGGAATTTCTCTATATCGTCCAATAACGGACGATTAGCTTGGTCACGACAGAACAATGGCGCCCCCTACACTTCTCTGGCCAACTGTCTCATTCACACTCAAATAACCATGACTTATAAAGGTGAACAAAAATCTGAAGATATTTTTAATTTCCCCTTGAATACCTAACTCGAATTCGACTACGTTTTATTAGGGTTATAATAAAATTTAATAAGTTATTGATAAATACTTTCGTAATAAATATTTTTCGCTCAAGGTCTTTTTAAATAAAGCACAATATAAATCAACGTAAACCCCGTAGGAAGGATGGGTATTTTCCTAGTCTCCAATATATGAGGCGTTTGGATCAAAATCAAATTTCTATTAGATCAAATCAAATACAAAGAGCCCCTAAGGTAGTGAGTGCAAACGTAACCTCAAAATAGACAAGTGCAAATATATTATCTACAAAATCCTCTAAATCCACCAATGCCACCACGATATGGCCATGAATGAATCTTCGCTGATTGGTAAATATATCCAACCAGTGGCGGGATATCCGGTTGGACGTGACCAGCGTGTTACTATGACATTAGGTTTGACAGCTGTCACTTCGGCTGCCAAACTACAGAAGGCAGTGGCGGGAACAGCTGTTTTATATTGATTTAACAACGGGCTCTGATCTAATCACATTCCAATATTTTATTGGCCACATTATACTGTGGACAAGATTTATTGAAATTATGTAACAACATTCGTTTGTAGATAATATTTTTGTATATTTTCCTTGAAAATAATCAAATTATAGAAACCTGCTGAATTATTCTAAATAAAGAACATTAGTTACTATACTAACTTACTAAAAAAATCTATTTTTATCATAGATTTGCAAATTCAAAGAATTTTTAAAGAAGGGTAAGCATAAATTGAGTGTAAATTTATAATAATGACTCGTACAAAAATGTAAATTATGCATAAAGCATTCTTATTTTGCAAATTATTTTGGATTTATGTGGAATTCTTTACGTAAAACTGTAAACCTTTGTAAAGAATCCTCATTTGGCATCTTAAAGCAGAGCTAAAGTTTAATATGTTCTTAATATAATACTAAAACACACATATACAGTTTTATAATATATTCTTTTGAAATGAATATTGAAATTAAATATTTAAAAAAGAGGTACAAAATGGTTAATTATTTACTATTTTACAAGGCAATAAGTAATAGATTACTTTATATTTTCAACAGTATTTCAGTTTTACAATCATTTAAAGCTACAGTTGTCTTTGCCATGGTCTGATTACCATATCGAATAGATGTTTGTAAAAAGTGGCAAGGCGCAGATGACAAAATAGATAAACATATATACAGGAATTTACATATTTTTATTCATTGCAAAATTGCAACAAAAGGCATTTTTGTGATAAGATTCCACTTTATCTCTCAACGTCAACCTTGACATAAACTATCCGTCAACTAGCTTCTACTTTAGTTTGTACCACATATTTTCAAAAATGTATTTGAAATATGGGTTTATTACCTAAAGTTATAAACATATATCCGTTGATTTCCACTACAAAAATTGGTAATTCAACCAAATGTAAACAGCTTATTATGAATGTTAAATTTTCAAAACCTAAAATTAGTAGCTTAATTCCTAAATTTTCTTAGATACAAAATATTTTACAGTTTCATTTTAGTAATATTTTATGATTTGGATTGGAGATACGTATAGCTATTTTTTTATTTTCAAAATTAATAAAAGACAATAGTTTGTATACGTTTAAATAAAAAAAATAATAAAAATACTATACACTTAATACTATAACGTACACAAATTTTCTAAATTCTACTACCCACTAAATACTGTAGACTCAAAGGTGGTAAATTGGTGGTAATTTAGAATGATTAAAAATGACTACCCAATTCACGAATATTGGCTTTGATATTAATAATGTATCAAAATTTTAACTAAAGAAAACATAATCTAAATAAAAGTGGAGGCTCATAAAGTAAACCAGAAGTAAAAATATCAGACACATTCAAGTCAAACTGTTTAAATATGTAAAAATATCTTTATCTGTAGTCAAATGTGTAGCTCTGAAGTATATTTCCAGGATCATTAATCTGCTCTAAATACGCACACCTGGCTTTAAGAGAAACATCCTCTTCCTTCCAATAAGGTCCTTGTGGTGGTGAAAGAACACATCTCTCGGTGAGCCTACAACACAGCATTAGCTTGAGGGCTCCGTGCCCTGGCTACAGGCAAGAGTAGTCGCTTTACAGGACGATCGAGGACTTTAATTGTACTTTCCAATAGTATTTAACACTTTAATGAAATTGCTTTGATATAAAAATAAATTATATGCATTCAATCAACATTGAAAACTAACTAATAATGTACAGGAAATTATTATGTTCAGGCAGTTATATTGTTGGTTTTTAATAAACTTCACCACCAATATTCAATGTATTATGCTTGCACATGCACAACAAAACACAATATATTACCTGGTAATACGTTTGAGTTTGATAATTGGAACACAATTCATGTTTCAACAAGCCAATCAGTAAACGTTTTGCATTTCTTCGACGTAACGTCAATGCAATATAACAAGTTATACATTGATTTAGATTTAGCTAACTACGAAGCGAAACTTAAGGTGGGTAGAACTTATCAAGTAACACTAATCTTATCACAAAATAAAAGAAAAAAAGGTGTTCAGCCAATGCCTTCTAAAGATAGTCAATTGTAGTCATATCCGAGATCAAATTGACAATGATCCCACTGTCAGTATTATCTAGGGAATGTTATAGATATAACATGGGATGTGACAGTATTAGGAGAGATGTGAGTAAATCCTAACAGGACATATTCGTGATGGGATAGCTGATGTATGGGATATAATTAAATCCGTCCTGCGGCACTGTGGATTGGTTGAGGATGACCATGAGTGATATACATAGGACACCGTGGGTATGGAATGGACAGGATTGTACCACTTCAATGTGTAGTTAGGAATTAGGCTCGGTCACTTGTTACCTTATGAAATGACATACCGGGGAAGTCGAAATTTCATATACATTCGTCTACATGTATTGAATGTTCAGGGTTTGAAAAGAATATGTTTTTTAAAGAAATGGAATCCAAATGACGAGTAAAAAAATGTACGAGCTTTATCAATACACTACAAGACACATAAATAATTTCAACATTTCAATATAGATTTTATGTAGTTTACATAAAAATATTAAAACTTTTACCATTCATAATTTATATGCAGTGAGTTTTCAGATATAAAATTATATTATTTAGGCACTAGTGTTGCAGTACTGTAGGGGACAACGTATTGTAGAGATTGTAGACTAGGGGTTCTATGCTCCGTCCTCCTAATACCAAAATGGCGTCCGCTTAATGGTTTTCCCATAGACCTGGAACTACTAGGGAAGTCTGAGGTGCCGTTTTGGGTGCTAGTTAGAGCCTGATGTTGTGTAGGGAAGATAACTGAGAGTCAGGATTGACAGATAGCTGAAAATCATACCTATACCACGTTGTTTAAATTTAGATAAGTCTGGGGTGTCCATGCTGGATGGTAGTTAAGGTTCAAATGTTGTTTAAGGGAGATAACTGAGTGTCAGACTTGTCAGTTAGCTCAAAACCAGATCAACATTACGTGGTTCGGATTCCACGTAAAGCTGTAGGTCCCATAGTTCCCTGGCTATTGGGCTATTAATAAATAGTCCTTTCTGAGCTAAGTCGAACTCAGATAGTATCAATGACTACACTTGTTCATCTTCACTCTTTAAACTCATTCACCCCTCATATTCCCCTATATCCCTAAGATTGGAGTCTTACTTATGAATGATAATACTACTCAATCTTTATTTACTCATAAGAAATGGAGTAAATGTATACATTAAGTATATATTTTAGAAATATTGGCATGTTACCTAAAATAATTAAATTAAATATAAGTGATTAAGTAATATATCACTTTTCTTCTCGTAAAGTTTTATAATTCTAACATTAAATATATTTATTATTTAGGAGTTAACCAGTGTATTTATTTAAAACACTGTCCAACGGAGACGTTATTCCACAATAAATATATTTTTATGTTAAGCATTTAATGTGGTACTGTTAAATTTGGATTAATGGTCTTATTTTTTGTGTGTACAGTATTTTAGATTGAGTTTTATTAAGCTAAGCACAATTCAAGGAAAGAATAAGCCTTCAGAGTACATTTATAATTAATCTATTTATGTAAGCCAAATGTATTATTATTAGGAAAGTAGAGTAAAGAGTTTTACTTTAGTGTTTAGGGTGTATTTGTAATGTTCGAACATATTTCTACAACTTACTTTACCATGGGTATAAAGAAAACAATTCTTGCAAAGATATCTCCTAAAATGCTTCTATCCCCTGAAATCGGTTTTATTTTTAACAAAATAGTTAATGACTATTGAAGTACTCAAACAATTTACTTTGCATTTAGTATATTAATTATCCAAATCAAGGTCGATTATACTACCAATTACCAATTTGTTACACCAATTAATTATAGATTTACACTCCCAAAACCATGGCTGGAAAAGCTAGCTTCGGATGTATATATTATTGAAGATAGATTTTACAATATGAGAGTATTGATTGTATTGACCTTAAGTCAATACAACAATACTTTATATATGTTCATATTGACCCATCTTGAGCTCGTTGTTCCAGCGAGTTACTGTCAAGACTCCAAATCATGACTAACATTATTTATCTTTCACTTGTGACTGAAGCAGATGTTCTGGATGGTGAACTAAGAATGTTTACTAACACTATCAAAGCTGATGAATCCTCATAGATTTGCCAAACTTTGCTCTCAATAGTCATTCCTATAACTAAAAATATATTTCAATAAATAACTTTACTTATCATGATTTCCATCCATATGATAACTTGCTAATATTCACTTACTTAAAAATGAATAATCTTTTAAATATTTAAGATTTCAGAACAGAATTCTTCCAGCATTATTAAAATATTTGAGATATTGTTCCATCAGCAAGTTTATACTCCTCAAATGAAATTAAATTATGTATCATTTTGAGTCAGGTTTTAGTTCTAAATGACAGCAAAACAATTCTTCTTTTGAAAATAAATTAAGATTGTTTTCATCAATTTCGCCCAAGAATATTCCGATTCAAACATTTTTCTCTAAGACATGTGTCGGCACTAGTGACGCAGTGTTGTAACCCAGCTACTTAGGTACAAAGTGTTTGGGAGATTGTAGGCGATAGGTTGAATGCTCGGTCCTCTTAATACCGATATGGCGTCCGCTCAATGGTTGCTTTCGGCGTGGACACTACTAGAGA
>JAQJVL010005538.1:0-34707 GCA_035578905.1 Stictocephala bisonia | reverse complement strand
TCAGCAGGCTTATCAAATAACATACTATAGAATTTAATGTTAACTTCTTTGGTTATCAGTATTTTGTTATCTGTGGCAGTAAAGATTAGTTGAAACAGACTAGCACAGTGATTACCCCTGCCAATCTCCACTCCTTAAGGGACACCCTGTTGAGTGTAATTATGATAATTTGATTCTTCATAATAATCAGTGAGGCTAGAGGTCAACAATGTTCAGTGATGAGTACTTGACTTGGTAATTCCCAATGACTGACACGTACTACTACTGCATTGAAAACCAACTGACACTACATTGTTTGTAACATTATTTATTATTTTAACACTACCCAAATTCACAAGTTTCAAGAAGCATTTATTGCATTTTTGGACTTTTCTAATCCATTTTTTTTTGACAGTATGTATTATGTTTAAAAACACGCCCAAACCTACAGGTTTTGTGCTCTATTATATGCAATAAGTATATAAAACATTGCAAATGAAGTACATAATGATACAATTAATAGTACTAATAATATAAGAGAACAGTTAAAAAAGAGCTCATACAAAAAATATATTCTCAGTAGAACGAGTAAAACTTACATTAAATATTAATTTATTTGCTACACAGCAATTCAACATTTTAAACATAGTAATTAATAATTACCAATGCAAATATTACCTTGCCTTGAGAATAAACCATCAACTATTAAGTTGTTCGTAGATTATTAGTTGTTGGCCAGTGCTTATTTGAAACAACTCTTTTATTTTATTATTCATGTATGGGCCCAATTGGACCACGCAAAGCACAATCAATGCTGATTTGATAGGTTGGACTTCGGTTTTCATAAAATTCTACAATTTGTTATGTTAACCTACTAGGTTCTGTTCTGTTGATGTAAAATGTTAGTCTTTGTTTTTTCATGTCAGAATGTATATTAGTATATTTTCTATTTCTTTATCACTTCTAAGTCTAAAAGTGTGAATGTCAATGTTCATTAGGTCTTGTACTTTCCTAATAATCTTCCTTTCTCCTTTTTGCATTTGTTCAATTTCAACAGCTTTTATGTTTAAAACTTAAACAACTCTTTCATATTATAGATATAATTTACCGCCTTACAATTTTTTATAACACGCATGAAAACCTTCCATGCAGCTTGATATCTAATTTTAATATATCCTTAGTAGTTCAACTGTATGCTGCAGAAGAATAAAATGTATTTTGACAGGACGATTTACTTGATATTTACCTAGTTTTTATCAGTAACAACATTCTGGAATAATGAACAATTTAACACAAAACAAAAAACAGTTGCGATGGTTATTGGATATATGTAATCGTTGAATTATAACCTGCCCGCCCAGACATTCATGTACATTGGTATTGACCCACCCGCCCACCCAAACACGTACAGTGGTATTGACCCACCCGCTAACCCATACATACACATACAGTGGTATTGACCCACCTGCCCACACATACATGTAAGGTGGTATTGACCCACCTGCCCACCCACACACGTACGGTGGTATTGACCCACCTGCCCATACATACACGTACAGTGGTATTGATCCACCTGCCCATACATACACGTACAGTGTTATTGACCCACCTGCCCACACATACATGTAAGGTGGTATTGACCCACCTGCCCACCCATACACGTACAAAAAAAGTTGTATTTTTATTGATGGAGGCGTATAGCTATGCACGTTATCTTGTCATTATGGGTTATGGTGAGATAAGGAATGGAGGGTTAAATGAAAGCATTCCTAAAAATATTAACATAACAGCTGAGTTGAATTGATTGAAAGCAAACAACAGCTGATTGATATTTAATATTGATTCAAGAGAAATACAGTCTGCCAGGCAATTCAAAGTTCATTCATTAAATAAAATTATGATCATAATTTTAAGAAATGATACTAGCCTATCACATTCCATTCTTAGTTAAGACAAGAAATTTCCGGTGACAAACCTGTCAAAGTGCTATATACTTGTACTATTTACAAGCTAACCAGATGTTTCGGCCATGCCACATCACATCATGGGCGAAACGTCTGGTTATCTTGTAAAAAGTGTAGATAGCACATTGACAGCGTTAAATACAGATTTTAAATAATATAGTCTTAGTTTTGTATATTAATTAACCTGTATCACAGATCACAGACTAATCTAGGCTGATGAGTATCGGCAACATGTTGTAAGCAGAGCTGGACATTTTTGGATCAACCTTGGTTCTAAAAAAAAAAGAAAAAACTCTTTTCTTGATCACTTATCTTCATGGCTAGGCTGATTCCTTGTCAACTACTGGTACATTATTTCTTGTTTTTACTTAATTACTGCATGGCCTGCCTCCTCTCACAATTGTGTTCACATTTCTAGTTGCCTCCACGTTTTACTTGGTTGTTTGTTGTTAAATTATATTCTGTTGTTAATCTTTATTGGTTATGTTATCGGTTTTTCTGATTGCTAATGTGATAAGTTGTTTGTAGCTGTGATCATAGCTTTATTGTTATTATTATCACTACATTTGTTACTATGCACTGCTTATATTGGCTGTTTTTATGTTATTGTTATATTTGATTACACTTTTAATTTTGTTGTTCTTTGATTGTTGATATTGTCAGCTCAAGTTCTATTAACCTGAGCTGTTATCTTCTATTGCCATCTAGTTGTAATTAAGTTTTTATTTGTTTAGTTTAGTGATGTATCGTCATAAATAATTAACTTCAGAATAGTGTCTATGACATATAAAGGTAGGCTGGCTCAACGCCATTAAATGGCGAAGAGAATAATTTGGAATGATAACAGTTAGCTTTTTCTTAGAACAAAGTTGTTCAGAGCTGAAACTAAATTATCAATCCAATGCGTAAAATAATTATAATTTGTTCACAAAACAATACAGAAAAAGCAAATAACGAATTTTACTGGTGCAATACCACAGTAATTGTACACAACAAAGCACTTCATGATAAGCAATTTGATAGCTCTATCAAGGTGAAAATAAGCTAAACTTTCTTAGGGTTGCCACTTTTAGCCTCAATGATTTCTTCCTTTTTTCTGATTAATTTTAAAAGTAAGGCCAAATGATTTAATTTTTTTAACCTGAGAGAAACTGATATAATCAACTCAAATGTATGAACATTGATTGAGTTAACGAGCAATAATACTGAATTTATATACTTTTATGCAATTTAAAATGTCTTGCTTAATATTAAATGCCGTCATAATAACAGGTTTCTCAAGGCTCACTTTTTACCAGAATACAGAAAAGTATTTCCAATTAGTAATTAATTCTCATTACTTACAATAAATTTGAAATTTGTCTACGGTAATTTGAATGAAATGGATTTGATTACATATTATTGACTATGACAACAAATAAAATCGTTCCTAAGCTTTTATAGCAGAAAATATGAGAATTATATACTGAATGAGCATTGATTTTTAGCTCGCCATTCTAATGCTTCTCAGCATGGACATTGAGTCTGATATATATTAGAATATATACAGAAGCTTTGATTCAAACTCCATCTTTTTTTGATCTTTTACATTTTATAAAAGGGCGTTTTTACTTTGAAGATACTTCCCAAATGTTCAAACTTGAATTTTTATTGAAAGGATTAAAATAATTTTGTTAGATTGGCTTTAATAGTTTGAAAAATAATTTTTAATACGAATTTGGAAAAATCTCAAGAATCAATATAAAAATATTAAATTGAAAATGAAGTAAATTACAAATTACACAAGGGTAAAAGTGAAAATTATTGAAACAACGGCAACACCAACACTATTTTAATAGCATTCATATTTGTGATTTTTGTCACATTATATATAGAAGTGGCTTTCTTTACTATGAAAAAATTTCCTTTTATTATATTAAGAAAGGTGTGATCTAATAAACTATTTGCAATTCCTAATAAGAAACAGATTTTAAAAAACTCTTAAAAAGATGTAATGGATTTACATAATTAATCCCAACAACAATAATTTTCATTCATTTGAATTATAAAAGTGGCAACTCTACGATACCCACATACAGTGTACAGTTTTACCTTTGCGCTGGCACAAGTTGCCGATAACACCCGCACTGGGGCTGCGCCTGCGTTCTGTCATCTTGCTACCACTCAGCTACAACAACCACCATGCTCCCGTTAGTTCAATTCACAGGAACAGATGAATATAATCTACATCTACTTTCATCTCAAATATCTGATCAATGAGGATCAAACTTAGTTCCTGTACTAGTCCAGTGCATGTGAGTAAAACATTTCATTTGCCCTTACTACAATCAACTTCACTTTTTCCTTTTTCTAATCTTATGTTTTTAATATAAATCCTTTTTCTAATTAGTTTTTCATAAATTTATAATTTAGGGAATAAAAAGAAGTCATTGGAGATGGTCAGATGAAAATGTTGATATCTGTGTTTAACTTTTCGTTAGTCGCACAGCGGTGTTATAGACCGCAAAAGAAGCCTTTTGTGTGTAGTGATAGGGTGCGGGGACAAAGAGAGCTGATACCTTATCATATCCTTCCTCACTATTCCTACATCAAGCCCCACCACATGTCCTAGCCTCAGTCGTTTATCACTGGTGTCCCAGATAAGACGAATACAGGCGCGGTCTTTTAAACCATTGGGCGACTGTTCTTGATTGTAAAGTGCGGTCTTTAACACCACGCGTGACTAGTGCTGTTAGTGTTTCTTACGGAATTTAGTGTGTTGTATTTATATAAAAAATGGATGTATTTGAAGAAAGAAGAATAAATAGACTTTTAGATAGTGTTGAAAAAGAGGAAAATGTTAATGCCAAGTTACAAAGTTGTCAAGAAAATGCTAAGAAACGGCTTTTTGATGAAATAGATAATACTAATGATGAAATTGCATATGAATTGGAAGATAATGATGAAAATGAAATTGATCAAGTAGAAGAAAGTGATCATCAACCGGAAACAGAAGAATCTGCTAGTGATACAGACAGTCTCCAGCCCCCAGAAAGGCAAGTACCAGTTCATTCAGCATGTCTGCAGTATACGGGAAAAGATAATATTACCAAATGGAACATGTATAAGACTATTTCAACTGGCCGTACAAGAAGATACAATATTTTAACTCATCTTCCAGGTCCTTTACATGAGGCAAAAAATGTAGACTCTCCCATTGAGGCATGGAAACTTTTTATCACTGATGATTTGTTGGATCGAATAGTCCGTTATACTAATCTGTGGATTGCAGAGAAAAGAAAGAATTACAGCCAGGAACGTGATGCAGTAGACACAAATATTACTGAAATGAAGGCTGTATTAGGCCTTTTATATCTGTCAGGATGTTTGAAATCCTCACATGTAAACCTAACTGATTTATGGAGTCGCGATGGCACCGGTGTTGAAATATTTCGAACAACAATTAGTGAACGGAGATTTAGATTTTTATTAACAGCTTTGCGATTTGATGATCGTACAACAAGAGCAGATAGGCAAACAATTGACAAACTTGCAGGGATTAGAGAAGTATTTGAAGAGTTTGTCAGCCACTGTAAGAAGTACTACAGTCCCAGTGAATACGTCACAATTGACGAGATGTTGGAATCATTTAGAGGGAGATGCTCATTCCGACAGTACATACCCAATAAACCAGCAAAATATGGGATCAAGTTATTTGCTGTTTGTGACGCCAGGACCTTCTACACTCACAATATTGAAATATATGCTGGCAAACAGCCAGATGGAATTTATAACGTCAGCAACAAACCGCAGGACATTGTTGAGAGACTGATCCAACCGATATCAGGTACTGGACGCAACATCACCATGGATAATTGGTATACCTCAATACCATTAGCGCAAAGCCTTTTGGCTAATCACAGACTAACGATAGTAGGGACTATCCGAAAGAATAAATCGGAAATACCACCAATGTTTGTTGAAGCGAAGGGAAGACCCATAAACTCCAGTGTTTTTGGTTTTGGAAATGTTTCTACGCTACTGTCATATGTCCCACGGAAAAACAAAGTGGTCCTGCTTTTGTCCACATTACACAGTGATGATATAATTGATGAGTCCTCTGGTGAACAAAATAAACCCGAAATGTTAACATTTTATAATCTTACAAAGGGTGGCGTCGATGTGGTGGACAAGCTGAAAGAATCCTATTCAGTGTCAAGGACTAGTCGAAGATGGACACTGACGCTATTCTACAGTGTACTGAATATTGCTGGCATCAACAGTCTTGTCATTCTGAAAAATAAGTTGGACATGACTCGCCGTGGATTTTTGAAATGCCTAGCAACTGAACTATGCCAGGATCACCTAAAATATAGACTGACACTAGATAACATTCCTAAAGGCATCAAGGTTAGACTAAATGAACTTGTTGGAACACAGGAGAAGAGGAACCCCAAGGTCCCAAACACTGGCCGATGTCACTTCTGTGATCGAAAAAAAAAAAAACAGAAAAACCAAAACTTCGCGCTCTTTTTGCCATGTTTCAATATGCCTAGAGCACACTGTCTTCACATGTCAAGAATGCGTGGGTGGAAGGGATGAAGTCGTTGAAGATGAAGAAGACCTATCAACCTAGATCATTTGGTCTAATCGGATAATTTGACTTTGTTTTGTAACTTTTGACACAATTGTAACAATTTGACTTTTGTATATATATTACATTAACATTTATATTATTTTGTTAATTTACATTCAATGCAATCAAGTTTAAGTTGCATTAAATAAACTTAATAACAATATAAACCCCCCCAAAAAAAAATAATAATAATAATAATAATTAATAGAAGTTATTCTGGAATGACATTTATGCGTGTGCGGTGTTTTCAACCGCGGCGCGACTAACGTCGTACTCTCAGGCACGCGACTAAGCGAAGATTAATAAAAAATATCTTATCTGATGTACTATGCCTAGAATTTAGTTTTCGAGAACACAAGAGCCATCTACAAAGTTTCTTCACAAGTCTGTTCCTTTAATCATCATTGCTCCTTCCCATGCTTTTAAATAAATAAAATATCCTTTATATGAATTCTGATTAAATCATTTAAGAAAAATATTCACCAAATTTATAAGCTTATACAATATCAAATCAGTTTTTAACTTTGAAAGTCTAAGTACATAAATCGTCAGTTGCATTTTCTTTTTCTCCTTCAGTATGGATATGTTGTGTAGAGAGGAGAGCTGAGTGTTAGGCTTGTCAGATAACTGAAAGTCAGACAAATATTATGTGTTCGGATTCCATGTAAAGCTGTAGATCCCTTAGTTTCTCTGACTATTGGGCTATTAATAAATAGCTCTCTGAGGAACAGTCGACTTTAGTTAGTAACAATGACTACACTCATTCATCTACCCTCATCACACTTATTCACCCATATCTTGACGATCGAGGTCTTATTAATAAATAATGAATGAATACTG
Source organism: Stictocephala bisonia (assembly GCA_035578905.1). Lineage (NCBI taxonomy): Eukaryota > Metazoa > Arthropoda > Insecta > Hemiptera > Membracidae > Stictocephala > Stictocephala bisonia. Next base: position 27,309 of record JAQJVL010005538.1, on the reverse strand, counting down.
TATACATTATCATGGCATTTTGGATATAAACATGGGAAAATAGGAAAATCTGAAAATTATACAACAGCTGTTTTTAGAAAGTATCCTTTAAAAGGTTATAAAAAGAAAAAAATCTGGGCTGGACACGCAAAAATACTGTATTATTATTTGGACGTTTATAATATTTTCAATGTAACTGTAATTCTGATTACACTTACTTACTGTATCGGATAATGGATAATATTTGAAATTCCCTCTGTAACTATTATATTGTGCTTTGTTTATCATGTTTTACACTGACCATTAGTATGTTTTATTATTATTGTGATCAGAACATCTCCATTGTTGTACACTGTGTTAAGAATATGTCAAGGTATTTATGACATCCCTTTACAGCTATTCTCGGTTAAAACTAATTATAAATTATTTTTTTTTTATTTTTATGATCTATTCGTAAATATATACTATATAACAATGATAAATATAGTTGCAGTATGAATAAACTGATTGGGTATGACCAACCTTTGCACAATCACTCTACCAAGAAATAATCCTATACTGCTCAGCCTAAAAAATTGTTCATACTACACTAAATAAACTTTGTTTTTAATGTTTTATTAAAAAAAATAAGGAATGAAGGACAAAGTTTTAAAATTCTCATGTAACAATCCGATATTATACTTAACATTACTTTCTAACATAACGAAATACTTTAAATTAACTAGTCAGAAGTTAATTAGTCTGGCTTGTCAGAAGTGATGCAGACTCAGCAATAAATTTAGAATTTTTAATGGAGGATTTAAAAACAGTAATAGTCACCTCATTACTTGGACTGTCTCGATAATTTTACTACAAATTTCTTCAAACACCATATTTGAATCTGTTATCAAATAGTACTTCTTCACAATGTAAATCACTAGTGAAATGTTTAATTGACTTTAACTTATCAGTTACAACATCAATTAAGCACCAAATTAAAAAATGTAATGCACATTAAAATAAATTTATATATACTGCACTTGAAATACAGACAAGCTGGTTTGAAATACTCTGCCAGTGATTTTGAATTAATGAAGGCACTTAACAACTGCAAAAACATAATGACTATCGTACGTTATGAGTGTTCATTATTCATCTCTAAGAAGCCGATTGTAGAGATATGGGCGAATATGAGAGGTGAATGAGTGTAGTAATTGTTACTATCTGAGTTTGACTTAGCTCAGAAAGTACTATTTATTAATAGCCCAATAGCCAAGGGCAACTATGGGCCCTACAGCTTTACGTGGAATCCGAACCACACAGGGTTGGTCTGATTTTCAGCTAACTGACAAGTCTGACACTCAGTTCTCTTCCCTACACAACATCCGAACCTTGAGTAACATTCAACATTGTCACCCCAGATTTCTCTAGTAGTGTCCACATTGATGGCAACCATTGAGTAGACGCCGTGTCGGTATTAAGAGGACCGAGCATGGAACCTATCGCCTACAATCTCCCAAACACTTTGTTTCCAAGTAGCTGGGTTACAGCACTGCGCCATCAGTGTAGGTAGAGAAGGTCAATCAGTCTAGGTAAAGTTTACTTGTCACGAACAAAAGATCAAAACACTTGATTTCAGATAACAGGTGTTCATTTTATTACTTCATTATTCCTCCTTTTATAAGCATTTACATATTTGTAAAAATATATTTATGATAGTAATGTAATTGTTCATTTTCTCACTGACTCAAATCTGACACAGTTTAACTTATAACAATAAATAGAAATATTGCTACCTACAATGGCTAATTTGGTCTTTCCAGGTACATAAGTAATTAGTAACCATGCGATATATATATATATATATATATATATATATATATATATATATATATATATTATTAAAATTTTGACAATTCAGTAGACAACAGGTACAAACCAACATTGTTTAAAGAAAACAAAAAAAATTATACTTTTTTTAGTGTAACCAATTATTTTTCTATAAATGACATCTGTACAAATTTTGAGTTTTAATCTGCACAGTTATCTTTTGCAGAAAGAGTAGACTAAGTCTGTTTGGTAAAAAAATCAAGTTTTTTTATTTCAATGACTTTATATCAGCTATTAAACGCCTCCCAAGTAGTTCTTTCATTAAACTTATGTTTGTAGTTATAAATGCATCACTTTAAAGAAGCGAATTTGGGCTTTTTTGGTACATACAGAATTAAGAAACAATTGCTATATTACGATCCAATCAATATGCACACGTACAGCGAGAAACAGCACCAGCACCTGCAGGATCGCACTTCAATGACTTCCTGCATTTATATAGACGGGAAGGGGGAGGGTTGAGTGTCTGTGTCTCACAGCCAGACTTACAGACAAAGCTGCGAGCGGAATTCAGTTGTCCTTAATGCCGGTCGAACCACCTTAAGAGTCTGCAGAGGCTGTCGGCAATTTTGGTTTTAATCCTATAAGAACAATGTTATTTGTAAATCCATATTTTTTTGCTATTTATTGACCAAAAGTTGTGTATGAGGTGTCATTTTAAACGTTGTCATTGCGCATTAGGTTTGCTTTTGATATTTTGTATACATACATTTGATAGTTTTTAAAAATCGGTGAAAATTAAAATTTCAAACTTAATATTTTTTTCTATACAACTAATTAGGAATTTGCAAAGTAATTCCAACACGCAATTTCATTCTTAATCAGATTCAATTTGTTTGGAAAAAATCTGTTTAAAAAGACACGTGATTGTATGTCCGGAAAATAATAATGCTCTTATGGGATTAAAACCAACATGGCCAACAGCTGCTGAGCAGACTCTAATAAAATATGAATATTTCATTACTTGAGCTTACTATAAACGAGAGAGTTATGTACTTTTGTACAATTTGTAGTGGGAACGAAGAAGGAAACATGTTGTATGTGTGTTAGTGAGGCAAGCTCTTTGCTATTCCTAATGACAGTTGGCTTACAAAATTACCTTAAACATACCTCCCAGTCAAGGGAATTGAACTTATTTAGAGTCACTGACAGTACTTTTTACATGTTTCTCTTCTAAATATTGCTCCATGGTTTTTTAAGTTTTCAAATCATTCCAATCACGTTATCGTAACTGAAGTGACAGGACATTAGTAAACTTACCTAAGAAGTCAAGTCCACTAGCACTTTACAGTAGTAAACAAATACAGGAAGAAAACATGTTTCAGAGATTGTCAGTGCACTTTCCTCAGGTGAGTAGAGATTCCTAAGGAAAAGGAGACTATGAGGAAAGTGCCAGTGCTGATATGTTATCTCTCCAAATTAACTAATTCCTGACCTAGCGACCTTTAATCTGACCTAAAATTATGATAACCGAGCAGTTATTTTCTTTACCTTAGATCTATCGTTTCTAAGCATTATAGTGAACTGCACATTTAAAAAAAAGAGGTAAAAACTACTAAATGTTGCCTTGACACTAAATTGCTATATTTGGAATATGTCTATATTGTTGATACTTAGTACTACAATAACTGTATACAAATGAATAATATTAGTCCAACATTTGTATTGAAATAGATTGTTAATAATGAAGCTGGACTAACCATCAATAGGCTAATATTATTTTTAAATATTAAAAAAGTATTTAAAAATATAATGATAAATAGTCGACAAAATAAAATTTAACTTTTATTCATTTCTTAGAATTTCAACATATTATAACATTACAACATTTAATTGGAATTAAATAATCAAATTCAATTGCTCATTAGTCACAGTCTGGTTAGGAAAAATAATTTAAATAAATTAAGATGTTTCAAGCTTACTATATACTTTATTAAAATAAAAATTTGTTCTATATGTTAACTGAGCATAGGCTATAGTTCCGTTACACAATACAGAAAGAAGAGGAAAAACATGTTACATATTTCAATTGAGTTAGTGACTAGATTTAACAAGGATAAAATGAAGGTCAACACGCCTGTGGTTAACGTGGCCTTCAAGGAATAACACAAGTCTGATCGGATTCCATTTTCTCACTAGGAGAGAGAAATATAATTCGTAACTCTATTGCTTTTTATACTTTTTTGAATTTAAGTTAGTAATATATGATCTTATACCCAACTGACATGCCGTTTCAGGGAACATCTATATATACTATCCAAAAGATCTACATGTATGAACACTTTAATGTTATTTTTACTTTAATATAATACTTAATAGCTTAAGTCCATTTCAGTTTTATTTTACACTTCACAAATTTTATTTAGAAATCTTTGTAAAAAAATTAATCATAGCATTTTTCATTTACCTAACTACCTAAAGAGGCTAATTTGGTCTTTGTTAGAATCTTAAGAAACTGTGCAATATATCTGATAAAATTTTGAGAATTTAGTGTACAAGATACTAACCGGCCTAGTTTAAAGTAAAACTTAAAAAAAAAAATTATTTTTACAGAGTAACAAATTCTTTTTTTATAAATGACATCTGTACAAATTTTGAGATAAAATCTGTATAATTATCTTTGGCTGAAATAATAATATATAAAGATTGAATTGCTTGAGATTACTAATGAAATGAGGGAGTTATGTACTTTAGTACAATTTTTGGGGTGGGGACAGTGAGGGAAAGAGAGGGAATCATGTTGTATATGGATGTTAGTGATACACTGGCACTTTTCTCAGGTGAGAAGAGACTCCTGAGGAAAAGGAGACTATGAGTTCCTACTCACCGGAGGAAAAAGCCAGTGGTAATCAACATTTGTGAAAAATGTGATAGTATACTTATCTCCTAAGGCCCTTTGCACATTACATGATTCTGCCCGAACGAGAAAATCTGCACGGGAGATTTTGGTCAGTAGACCGTTGAAATACATGAGACCTCTTTCACACTGTACGGGCATAACGCGGGCACGATTTTTACCTATCTTGCAGCCGTCTGGTGCCATTGGAACCGCACGGCTACCGTGTCGTCCTCGCGGCTCAGTGGCCCACATGACAAAGTGCACACTAGACAATTTCAGTCGTACAAACAGCTGCCTTAGTTGATTCAGGTTGTGTGCTGTCAGCGATTTTAGTTTATGTGATTTATTGGCTTACATTATGGAAGTAATTGATGCTGAAATGTTGATATTGCTGGTTGAATCAAAAGCTGTTTTATGGGACAAAACATTAGACATTTATAAAGACAGAAACGCTACAAGAAGCTTGGTAAGAAGTATGTTTAGCTCTCAACCCAGATTTTGAACGGATTTGAATTCATAACGCAATGACTTGTTCACGATCCTTAAACAAGAGCGCACCTTAAACAGAATTTATGTGTTTTCGAACTGTCCTATTGTCCGGGTTTTTTCCCGTACGGGCAAAATCGTGGCAATGTGAAAATCAACAGTCCACGATTTAAAACCGTGCGGGTTTTTCTCATGCGGGCAGAATCATGTAATGTGCAAAGGGCCTTAGGTAAGTTTGCTAAAATCTTATTTCTCATTATGTACTAACCAGGGACATCTTAAAAAAAAACTGAAAAAGCAGAAAGAAAAGAGTTCAGTGGAAGTATACATTATTCGTTAAATTATGCTTAATTTTGTTTCAGTTGAAAAATAATTTATTGAACAGTTAAATATAATTAGCTGGTTTGAAAATGTATTGAAGTTTCTGCAAATTCTGTAAAAAGGACTGTACTGTGAATAAATAAAAAAAAAACAGCTCTGTCTGAGTCGGATTACCAGTACATAAAAATTAACTTGCACTAAAAACCATGTGTTATCACTAAAACCATTAACTAGCCGATGCAGATATGATAATCCTAATACTATTCTTCACCTTTCTAAAGAATCTAAAAGAAATCTAAATTCAGACAATAATTTTTCACACAATCTGAAAAATGGATAAAACCTTTGTAGTTTCCAGTATTTGAACCTTAAAATACTGACCTTGACCCCTTTCAAGTAAGGGTTATAAACAATACAATTATACTCAGCAATCGATCTGACTAGAGAGTAATATAGTTTTTAATGGCATTTAAACTACTAAAGTTGTATGAATTTCTTATTACAAAACCTACATTTTTTATTTAAATGAGAAAAATGGCATTTAACAAGTTGACTGCCATGAGGGCCACCGGTGGGCCACATAACAATTTTAGTTCACACCATGAGGGCTACCGATGGCACTTACCATATTTCAGCCTGGCACCACAGCTTTTTCATTGTTCCGAGTACTGTGTTCCATGCGGCTGGAAATGACCCCCTCCCCCCAGTACAGAAATAGTCTTTTGCCGAAATTTCGTGAAATTATTGATGAGGTACACCGGTGGGCCTCATAGCAAGGTGTGAGGGGCAACATTTTACATATACTAGATGATATTATATTTCTCCCAGTACACTGATCAACCTTTGAGGTTAGGTGTTTATTAAGCGACATTGATTCTCAAATCAAATCAATCTTTATTAACATATACATAGGGTAAAGTTTTGCGTCAAAATTCTTTTTGTGACAGAAACTAATCTGTCTTAATGTAGTAAAAACTAGTTCAAATATATAAAAACTTATTTAGGATTGCTTCCTGTAAAAACCAGAGGACTGTTTTATAGTACGTTTTATGAGCTTTCAGAATATATGATTAACAATTACGTAATACTAAAAATTGTGTTACAATTTGTGTTTGATTGATGAAAGATGCGAGGGCCACTGGTGGCTCACATGGCACACAGTGAGACGTATGATGAGAGCTACCGGTGGCCCTCATAGCAACAGGCGGACATACAGTTTTACTACGGCACATCAAAATGACTCAACAAATTATCTACGCTGGCAGTAAAAGTGTTAAACTACCAAAGTTGAATGAATTTCTAACTAAAAAAACTTAAATATTTCATTGCGTTACTAGCAATTAGATTAACGTGAGAACTAAAGCAAAATCAGCAAAAATACCACATCTAAGTCTTTTAATTCATTAATCCTTTTAATTTTACTCCATTTTTATGATAATAAAATGACACGCTAGATTTATTTTTAGTAAATGTTAAGCAGAAATATTTATTTACATCAAATAATAAGTTATTAGTTAGTGACCAGTTGTATAGCCAGTTTTGATCATCAATTGGTCGGTAGCGTAGTTGGTTCAATCCCAGCTTCATGTGCTAAAGGTTCTCAGTTCGATCCCAATCAGAGTCAATTCATTTTGAGAAGGATCAGCTGATAATCACCGGCTGTTCATTTGTCATTGGGCTATTAATTAATGACACTTTCTAAGGAATGGTCGGCCTTAGGTTGTAACAATGACTACATTCACTCATCTACACTCATCACACTCATTCGAAATCCATATTCGCCCATATCTTGACGATCGGCGTCTCATGAATAAATAAATAAATCTTGTAGCTGCTTTGCATCATTAAAAGTTTTAAATGATCAGTATATTTTTAGATCGTTGGCAAATAATACAAAATTTGATCTTTTCACACTACTTGAAATGTTATTTATGAAAATAAAAAAAGCAGTGGACCAAGATTTGAGCCCTGAGGACTCCAGAAAAACTTCAAAATCATATGTCTTCATTTGATTAAATACTACAAACTGGTTTCTACCTTCAAGGTATGACTTTAATAATAAATTAAGCTGGCGTAAAGGCCAATATGAACGAGTTTGGATAAAAGTATGTCATAATTGCAAATTCTGTATATATGACATTATTTTGACATTTATATATTGACGCCTAACTGTTCTTGAAGAATACGTTAATAAAAAATTGTCTATTGTCCATCATTTGTAGTTTGTAATTTTTATAAATATTTTATTTTACAAAAGTGTTATCTGTCTGAACTATAATATACTTTTTATAGTTACACCAACAAAATGTTCTCGAGTAAAAATAAAGCCCTTTATTCATTTTAGAGATTGTATGTCTAATATAGGAAATAAAATTAGCTTTATGAAAAAACAAATTAATTTTTAATAGTATTTATTGCATATGACAAAAGAAATAAGAATCTTTAGATCATGAGCTTTAACTGAAAGCAAAACTCAAACTTAAAAATCCACCTGAACGAGAAAATATATCAGCAATTGACTTTTCCATCATATCTTTGATGCTGTTCAATATGCCAAGAGGACAAATAAAGAAATTATTTGTAATGATAGATTTTAAACCAAAAACAACAAAATAACTGATATGGGGAAAAGTCATATTGACATTTCAAGCTGAAACCAAGAGGAAAAACTGACTGAACACAAGTACAACTTATTAGTCATTATTTTAAGTTATTAGACGTTAGAATATTACTAATTTCGTAACAGGTTTTTTCTTTCTGGGTTCTTAGTTTTTTAATTAAAACTATTTGAGGATATATTGAATCAAAATTAAATTTTGGCTATATCCATACAAAATTGATATTAATTGCCAATCGTTGGGGGACGCTTACCATACTGCATCCCAAAATACTTTTGAACATTTAATCTTCCACCATATACCGTTTGGTTTCTGAGTAACAGTTTGAAAATAATGACAAAATGTATGAAAACGATGGAAGTTATTCTAGATTAATGGCAGTAATCTGGAACTATCTAAAACTTACCTTATGATAATTTCTTGATTTCAAAATAACATCTATCTTCACATATTATATAGTTATATGTTGATATATCGACTTCTGAATTTTTATATCAGATGATTTCTAAAACAAAAGGTCAATATAAATAAATGTGATAAAGATTTTAGTAGTAAATTTCTTGAATTAGTCATAAATTAAGACACAGTAGTGCTTAGGCTATGTTAAATGTGAATATTTGATAAGATGTAGTACAGTAGAATGAGTGATGTTTTCAAACTGACAGAACCAAGACAGGTTAAATAATATAATCTAGAGGCTTAGAAGTTAAACCAATTAGCAATACATAAAATGAACACAGCTGGCAGGCTATGACTGGGGTTGTGACTGGGCAATAGGTTCTATGGCCAGTCCTCCTAATACCGACATGGCGTCCGCTCAATGGTTGCTATTAGCTTGGATTCGGAGAACTGAGGTGTACGCCCATATTGGGTGGTAGTTTGGGTAGGGAAGAGAACTGATTTTCGATTAGATGGACATCATATCAATAATGTATAACGGGTCCGATACCACATAAATCTGTAGATTGCTTAGTTGCCCTAGCTTTTGGGATATTAGTAAATGGGTCTTCCAAGGGAACAGTCGGCCTTAGTACGGACTATACTCATCACACTTATTCGCCCCACATATTCACCCTTATCTCTAAGTTCAGTATCAGTGATGAATATTGAATAGTAATGAAATGATCTCACAAATGGTTTGTATATATGTTACACTTACCAAATTAAATATACAGGGTGTCTTAAAAGTCCCCCCCCCTATTAACTTTCTTATGAATACAGATAAAGTGATTTACTTCTGGGAATGTTTATATGACCAACTAAGGAGTTTTTTTATGTATGTAAATTTTTTACACCCCCTCTCAAAAGGGGGTAGTTTGGGGGTAAGTCAAAATTTTTAAATAGAAACCCCTATCAAATGACACATCATTTTAAAGGTAATATTAAAAGAAGAAGAATGGCGGAAATTAGAGGTCTCTAACATTAGTCTATCAAATTTGGTGGCAGTTTAAATTTGGAATTATTTCATAAAACCCCCGCAGCTTATGTTACTACATTTAAAATTGTTGTAAGGCAGACAAAACATTCACCCACCAGTTAGTTTTGAAAACTGATGACACCTAATCGTAAAACAAGTTATTACAAGAATCAACAAATACCAAAAACCACAAATAACATAGCATTTATTTGGTTTTGGTTTGTCTGACCAAAGCCCAGCAGGGCAACCTGGGAATACCAGTGGCTCCTTCCTTATCTCTTATTAGGTTACTACGTGTAACACTTTCAGTTCAGTTACTGTGTTAAATTTCTTTTTATTCGTATTTAATAAAAATGGCTCGGTCAAATGAAGATAAAGTAGAGATGATATTGTTCTATGAGGAAGCTAGGAGAAATGTTCATGAAGCAGTTCGTTTATTTAATGCTGCCTATCCGGATAGACCAGTAGACAGGGCATACATTAGACGTTTAGTAAACAAATTCTCAACAAACTTTAGTGTCAAAGATGCACCACGATCAGGGCGCCCTGCCATTGCGACAGAAGAGATCCAAATTCAAGTTTTAGCAAATTATGCTGCAAACCCACATGAATCTCTGCGGTCCACTGCCCTTGATGTTGGAATTTCAAAAGACACTGTTCACAAAGTGTTAAAGCGTCACAAGTTCCACCCGTACAAAGTACAGTTAAATCAAGAATTAAATGAAGACGACCCTGACCGAAGACTTCAGTTTTGTGAGCAAATGTTGCAGAAGATTGAAGAGAATAATAATTTAATATCACAGATATATTTTAGTGATGAAGCATCATTCTCTTTGCATGGGACAGTCAATCTGCAAAACTGCCGTTATTGGGCAAACAGTAACCCCCACTGGATGGTTGAAGCCCTTACGCAACAGCCACAAAAATTAAATGTATGGGCTGGAATTTTGGGAAACTCTGTTATTGGGCCATTCTTTATTGATGGTAATTTAACTGGCGTTAAATACTTGGACATGTTACGGGACGGCATTGTCCCAGCAATAAATGAGGTAGTGCAAGGTACTTATGAGCCTGTATTTCAGCAAGATGGTGCTCCTCCACATTACAATATGCTTGTCCGGACATTCCTAGACCAAACGTTTCCCGATAGATGGATAGGTCGACGTGGCACTTTGGTAGAGTGGCCGGCACGTTCACCTGACCTTTCACCTCTGGATTTTTTCTTTTGGGGTTTCCTCAAAAGTAAAGTTTACGACACAAAGCCCACAAACCTCGATGAATTAAGGACAAGAATCGAAGAGGCTTGCCACCTTATCACGCCTGAAATCTTACAAAATGTGAGACGTGGTTTTCAATCCAGGCTTTTTTACTGTCAAGAAGTTCATGGCAGCCATTTCGAGCATCTCATCTGAGTGAAATTGAGGTGATAGTTCAGCATTTTGACCATTTTTCCCGTTCTAAAATTACTTAGGGGGTTTTATGAAATAATTCCAACTTTAAACTGCCACCAAATTTGATAGACTAATGTTAGAGACCTCTAGTTTCTGCCATTCTTTTTCTTTTAATATTACCTTTAAAATGATGTGTCATTTGATAGGGGTTTCTATTTAAAAATTTTGAATTACCCCCAAACTACCCCCTTTTGATAGGGGGTGTAAAAAATTTGCATACATAAAAAACTCCTTAGTTGGTCATATAAACATTCCCAGAGGTAAATCACTTTATCTGTATTCATAAGAAAGTTAATAGGGGGGGGGGGGTGGTGGGACTTTTAAGACACCCTGTGTGTGTGTGTGTGTGTGTGTGTGTATATATATATATATATATATATATATACATATGTGAACATGGAATATTAGGTGAAATTTCTCCGGATTATCAACAATGAGGACAACAGTTGGAAACCGCATATTGATAACTTATTTATATTAAATAAGGACCTTTTTATAATCAAACAAATAAATTTAATCAGTGGTATTCAAATAGCTACAGCAACTTACATTTTGCTGTTGTTGAGCAACAGCAAACTACAGCCTTGTTGAGTCTCATATTCACCAAGGCATTGCTGCCGTGGGAGCATCCTCTATCAAACTTTGGAAGAACCCTACTATATAGTATTAAAAAATAGACTCTGAGGGTCCTAGCGGGACTCCAACACAGGGAATGTTGTAGAGGCCTTTAAGACACTAGGAATTCTTGTAAGAATCTAGTGTTTGCTTTGCACATTTAAGAGGTAATAATATATTCCGACTGTGAAGGCCTCCCAAGAAATAGCAACCACCACCGGCAAAATACAATAATCATCTGTCTCTGTTAAGACAAAAGCAACTTTCAGTGTAATGAAACTGTATAACCACCTGCTACTTGACTTACAAACCAACACATTTATTTACCATTTACCATGTCTTCTTCTCCAGTTGTAAAGATCAGGGAATCGTCAACTTCTTCCTCTTCTTTTTCCAGGGATTGGGTGGTTGTGAGCATAAATTTTTAGGGCCTAATCAAGGCATTCTTTTAGGTTATAGTAAGGCCTAATCTAATAGATATTTTTTAATTTGAATTAACATTTTTATTATTTTTAGGTTGTTTGGTAAATACATTGAAAAGTTTAATTCCAAGGGACTGTAGGATTGTACTAGTTTTGTGGAGCTTAAGTTGTCCTGTTTAGATTCAGTTTATTTCTTAAATTATATTAGTGGCACTTGTTTCTAAAAGTGATTTTTTATAAATTTTATTAATTCTAGGATATATGAGAAGGTAATGGTCAGGATTTGGTTATGTTGAAATAGTGGTTTGCAATACCCTTGAAAATGTGCATCTTCTATGATCCTCAGAGCTTTCTTTTGTAGAATTAAAATTGTCTGTATTGAATTTTCTGGTGCAGCTCCCCAAGCTATGATAACCTTATGTTCTAGACAGAAATTGTTAAATTTTATGTAATCTTGATCATGTTTGTTTCCAATATTTACATTTGTGTCTCCCATGAGGATAATCTCTTTTTATTTATTTTTGTATAGTCTGACAGTAATCTGTCTAGGTTGTTGAGAAACTATTCTAATTTTTGTTTAGGTGATCAGTAGACTCCGATGATTATAAAGTTTTTCTTTTTTATTTCAAATGCTATTATTTCTTATACAAGTTCTTTAGTGATTTTTAAGGTGTCTATATTATGGGCTGAGTTTATAAGAGTATATCTCAAATAGATGGCAATTCCACTCCATTTATGAATAGTTCTGGAAAAATTCCAAAAAGTGTGAAATCTTCAATTTTAATTTATTTAAGTTTTCCATCTGATAATCCATGTTCACTAATTATAAGTATGTTGGGGTTAATTGTGTGAATTTCTATTTGAAGTTTTTCAATTTTATTCTGGAAACTCTGTTGTATGTAGGGGTGAAATATTTTAAATACTTTTGTGGATTTATGCAGTTTGTTTATTGTTCCATTTCTGTTATGATAGGTTTATGAAGATAGTAGGCCTAGATATTATGGAAGGTCAGTATTTTGTTCCAATTTCAGTATAGATTGCTGGGAATGGGATTGCACACTAGAGCTTGATGGAGTGTTTGGATGTGATTAGTTTAATTCACTTACTAAAGTGTGCTAAAATAAGAGTCCATTTCCTGTTTAGATGAATACCATCTCTAGAATAGCTCGTATCATCAATAGTATGATTAATATTAATAAATTTAGCTCCTAGTTCAGATTGAGAATATATGAAAACCAAAGCAGCAGCATTTGTATCGTCTATAATTTTATCTCTTATGTCTTTTCGAATTGGGATAGAGATTAAGTACTAGTCTGTTATAGTGAAACATTTCTGTCCAGCCTCTACTGTAAGCCAAAGTGGCCGCATTTTATGATTTGAGGTTAAAGAAGAGCCCACATTGTTTGAGCCTATATTAAGAATTATTTTTTTTTTAGCGGAATCAAGTCCAAATAAGTATTTGCTCACATCCTGGATCCTTTCACCATGTATGACATTTGTGAACATTTGCCTGAAAACGTTCAGTTAATATATTATCAGTCCCTCGCATGAGTGAATGACCTATAAGTAGAGGTTCAGGGTCCTGATGGGTTTTTAAGGTCTGGTTTTGGTTTAGAAAGTGGTATGTTTCCATCAGTGTTATGAGGAGTATACCTTACATTGGATTTATGCTGTTTGTCTGGTCGGTGATTGTAGATGGTTTGCGTCGCTGATTTGTTTTGGGTAATGTTAAGCACGTTCTTCAGATTTAAGTCAGTTTTGGGTAAATTTAAAATGGTTTTTTCAAGCTTAAAGATAACTTTTCATTTTTATTGCAACGGCATCTACAAGTTTAAGCTTTTCTTTTTTGCTTTCTTGTTGCTTTTTTTGTTTTCACAAGAAGACACCTTAAAATTGCCCTACTACTCAGAAAACCTTCTTACGATCTAGAAGAGTTCTTCCTAGAAGAGATTTAAATAACTACCTACCTTACACTTTTGTATTGACACTATGACATTACTCAAGATGTTATATTTTGATTAATATAAATGACTTACCCATTGACCTATCAGTTCATTTACTCTATACAACAAGTTATTTATCCTATTAAAATCATGGAAAATGTAAACATTTGGTAATAAATGCATGAAAAATACAATTTCTTAACTATAAAAAAAATGTTAAATTTTTATTTTAATAATAAGACTGGATTTAAAAATATATAGTTTGTGTGAACTTAAAAATAATTATAACATAATATAAAGTTTTTTGTTTTTATTTCTATATTTTTTCAAACCACACACACACACACACATATATATGTATATATATATATATATATATATATATATAATTATATATATATATATATATATATATATATATTAGTAAACAACTTAAAATCATTACCGAGTTGATGTGTTTTTGTTAAAAATTTAATTCTCCATAAGAAAATATTATGTGACAAAAATATATTTTAAAATCATCACACAAAAACCACAAACTGAAAGCTAAACCAACAAACTCAAAGGTGTTGAAGGATGCGTGGTAGCAAGCCAGCATGAGCGAACCACATCATCACATCTCAATTATTTGACTGTAAAACAAACTAGTTGATTGTTACAAAGCTGACAATGGACAGGAGGCAGTATTGCATCACATAGAATAAAAATGAATACTATATTAATGTCCTAAACATAAAAAGTTTGTGCACAAAACATCGTAGTATGGCACGTGACATTGCCGATTTCTTATGTATTTTTAGGTTCTAAACACAACAAATATTAGTTCATATATTTTGTTTACAGAATTTTGGTTATCACTAATTATCTTTATTGATGTTTTTAACCATTTGATGCAATAGTTTAATTTCTACGCTTTCTGCATTTTATCTGACAATTTTGTGAAGATCTTGTTTGCATCTAATAAAAACAGTTTAGCTAAATGTTTACACTGTACAGTAAATACCCATAGGGAGAGAAGATTTATAATACCTAAGAATGGTAACACCTTCTACATTTTCTGCATTAACATTCATGAAGCTGATTAGACAAAATTAACCAACAGCACCTAGAGACTTAAAAAAATGATGTAAACACAATTCACTCTGTATTTCTCATTGCTGTTATTTATACATTGTATCTTGTTAATTCATGTTTATTATTCTATTGTTTCGTACTAATTTATTGTCGTTACTCATAGTTCAAATCATGTTGCACTTATTAATTTATTACGTTATTGTCATTCATAGTTTTATCCGTTTCGTCACTAAATAGTTATTAATTGTATACTCTATTTATCATTATTATTGTCAAGTTGTACAATTGTTTAATATTATCATACAGCATTTGTTAATGTATTTCTATGTCAACGTTATTCTGTATGTAACCCATTAGGGACCAATGTAATCCCCTTATCTGCCCTTTATACCTCTTGCATATTGTATTTTGGTTTATACAATTACGCATGTACGTCAGTGTCTTGAGTTCACTCATTATTGTTCAAAACTGTAAAAATGGAGATGTCCGTTGAAATGTAAAATAAAAAAAACAGCCTACAAAATAATTTTGTCCATTATTAAGGTATGGTGCTTATTGGCCTATTATTAATATAAGTGTAACAAACAGAAAAATAATAAGACACAATTTGTTGTTTGCTGCAGTTATTTAAGATTTTGAAGATATTAATGTTTTATGACATTTCACAATAGAAACATCAACCAACTAACTTAATATTCACCATTTGAATATGATAATTATGTATAAGATTGCTTCTGAATAGCATATTGTATTAGGCCTATATATGGTTATGTAAACTATGAAATCCTATTGTAGAATAGTTTTGTAAGATGATCAATATTTGCGAATCATAGGGAAATACTTACTAAAGCCATATATATACGGCAAAATCATAGCCTAAGGAACTGTGGTAGCGTATCTTCAAGTGCAGTTCCAATCAAATTAGTTTAGTTTACTAAAAACAAGATTTGTTGATGATTGCTTTAGAGTTTTTACGGCACAGTTACTACAACAAAACAACTATAAACAAGCAGAATACGATTACAATTTAGTACACTACACAATACTGAACAACTATACTAAATCGCACTCTTCCATTCCCATTCGCTCTTCTCACTCCTAATAAACAAAAAAACAATCATCCTTGTTTATCTAGAAACTTGATTGTTCCTATACTATAAACATATGGGCTTTGTTTTGGTATCAGCTGAAAGATGTCTAACAATGACTTCAGTAAAAATAACCAAAGGCTATTAAAGTACTTTAAAGTTAATCGAACCATCAGAAGATAATACACACAATAAAGAAAGTTGCATGAAAACATCTATTTTCTTCCAATTGTAAAGATATCTACTGTTGGGGTTTAACACGAGAAGGCTTAAAATGAAACCCGTGAAGACAGTAAATTTTTAAGATTACTGTCTGGGGTACCTATCTGGATTTGTTATTTATTTTCAAGACAATAATCATCAAGATATGAGCGAATATGGATTTCGAATGAGTGTTTTGAATTTAGATGGCCGAATGTAGTTCTTGTTACAAACTAAGGCCAACCATTCCTTAGAACGTGTAATTAATTAGTAGCCCAATGACAAATGAACAGCCGTTTGTTATCAGCTGAGCCCTTTCAATTCAACATTTATCATGACTCTGATTTGAAGCGAATAGAGAACCTTCAGTTTTTGATGAAGCTAGGTTTAACCAACTACGTTACCGGATATGCTCAAGGAGTTGATATGAGATTGTGTGGTAGTCGGAATAAATTGTAAGAATCAATTCACCTTTTTACTGAAAAATACAATACATATACTTTACACTCATTATTCTTGATTTATATTCAGTCACTGTGTCACTTTGGCTACTCACACTCCTATGTGTTTTTGTATTCACTCACAGTTTTTGTGAACAGTGGGGGTACTCGAAATGTTATTATCGAGTGAGTTCTTTGCGTCGAAGTCTTAAAGCCGAAAATATGCAGTAGTCTCTAACTGAGTGAGGATTAGTACAGCTTGTGTGCCTTTTCTTGTGAATACTCAATACTCAATTTATTTTGCCATTAATACAATCTCTACATGAGCAAATTGTTAAATACATTACACATACAATTTACATTAAGCTATAAATAAAATTCACTGACAGTGTAAATACGCTTGTCAACTAAAAGTTTCTTTATTGGAAATTTACATTTCTCATACCATGTCTTTTTACTTAGTTCAAGAGGAAGTGAATTTTAGAGTTTAATGTCATTGTAAAGCAGATGGTTTTTAAAACATGATGTTTTGTGTTTCGGAAAGTAGTATGTTTATTTCTGAGGTTGTAGCTGTGGTCTATTGAAGCTATTGAAAAAAGGTATTGATTACGTATAGTAAAAAGTAGTTTCCAAGATAACACTCAAAGGCGGTTTAAATTAAATCATTCTAGCAGAGATTTAATCTCAACAAAAATTTGCTTTGCCATTGACACTCTATTCCCTTCATTCACAGTGAGTGATGTGTCATCGGCAAAGAGAAACACGTCAAAACTACTAATTACAAGGGTTATGTCGTTGACAAAAATTAAAAAGAGCAGGGGTCCCAGAACGGAACCCTAGGATACACTCTGAATGATGTCCTTAGTTGAGAAGCTATACTTCAGCACATTACATTCATCCACGTAAGGAACCTTAACAACCTGCCGTCATCGATGATACAAGTATGATTGAAACCAAGACTATGGAAAACCTCTAATCACCATTCTGTAAAGCTTCTCTAGCAAAACCTTATGATCTACGAGATCAAAAGCTTTACTTAGATCAATTAATGTACTTGAAACAAAACTGCCACTATCTAAAGCTGATATCACTTTATTTGTTAGGTGAAATATAGCGTTGACGGTTGTTCTTCTCTTGGTAAAGCCAAACTGACAGGGAAAAATGACATTGCGGTTTAAAAAAAAAATCAATTACTCTGTTATGAATGGCCTTCTCTATGACTTTAGAGAACAAAGATGTATTGGAAATTTGCCTAAAATTATCCAATAAATCTGATTGACCTTTTTTGTGCAAAGGAGTAACTGTAGAAGATTTTAAGACGTCTAGGAAAGAACCGCTTAGAAATGAGCTGTTTATCAAGTAAACCAGAGGCTCTACTAGAAACGCATAACACTCTTAGTAATCGAGATGAAATACCATCAGATCCAGCAGACGATTTTGCTTTAAGGGACATTATAATGCCTATTATTTCTTGCTTGGTCACTGGAGAGAGGAAGAACGTTTTAATTACAGAAGGTGTCAATCGTTTAATCGAGGATGAACTGAGGGTGACCAAATCGTTAGCAACGTTTAAAAAGAATTTATTAAAAGCATTAGCTACCACAAAGGGTCCTCAACCAAAACACTATTGGAATCCCTGATTTTTAAATTCTTTGACACTCCTCCGTTTCGACTTATTCTATTTGCATTAACAATTTACCAGACAGTTTTGGTAATGTTAGAGGAGGTGGTTATTTTATTAGAAATGAAATCAGCTTTCTTTTCTTTAATTATTTTACGGTACAATGATTTTAACCTACGATATTCCATTTTTAAGCTGCTAGACTTTCAAGGTCTTTGCTGAGATACATACGTCTAGGTTCGTCTCGATGCTTGAGAAGTTCAGAATCTAGTGTAAGTATATTTTTCACAATTAATTTGGGAAGTTTTACCTTTTTTTAAGGGAAAAGCATTATCAAAATGATATCTAAGTAGGTTAAACAAGTTTTCGGATATGTCATTTGTACTTGTTGATGAACAAACTGCATTCCATTCTTCGTCTTTTAAGTAATACTTGAAATAATTGACATTTTCATCATTAATGATTCGTTTCAACACATACTTTGCTGTTCTGCCTAAATCGAAAAGACAGGTTTTATTGTGAAATAGTTGAGCATGGCGGTCAGAAAATGCCAATATTACAACACTGGAATCAATGTCATTCAATGAAAAATCTGTAAACACATTGTTAATAATTGATCTTGACCTGTTTACTTCTCTTGTGTATGTAAAAATAGTTTGATTCAAACCAAAGGATGACATCGTGTGGAGAAGCTTCCGGGAGTTAGAGTCAACCCTTGATAAGTCTACGTTGAAATCTCCAGCAACAACTATTTGAGAATTATCGGCAATAATGCTCTCTATACAGTCGAAAAGAGTGTCATAGAAAATGTTATAGTTAGAAGATGGTGGTCTGTACACTGAAACAATTTTAAGAAGTCCTGAGGAAAGGTAGATTTTGGATGCTGCCAACTTAACAGTTCCTTCTATGCAAAATCTGGAAAAGTCAATAGATTTACATTTCAGAGAGTCACGAACAAAAATACAAACTCCATATCGCTCTATATACTCTCTACAAAACGATGAAGAGTTCTGAAAACCTGGCAAAGTAAACACCTGAAATTCATGATTTTTAACATTATCTTCGGATATGCAAACGATATCGGGTTCTATGTCACTTAGAAATATTTAAAATTCACCAAGTTTGTCAGCCAAACCTCTAATATTATGCTAATATTATGATGGTCAAGAGTAAATCCTGGAGAGTCAAACTCACCCTTATTCACTAACTTGCCTTCTGTAGGAATTGGCGCTTGGCTAAAAAAGGTAATGAACTGCTAATGAAGGTAAGAGATTACAAAGGTGTGGTTGAATTACTACCGTCAAAATTACAAGTTGATTTTAGATTAATTTGTTTCAGGGGAGATCTGATGTAAAGGTTTTGTGAGTGTTTTTTAGTGTTGTGATCTTGTGTTAATTGAAAGGATGCATTTTATATATATATATATATATTAAACAAGTCATCAAATAGAAGCACATACTCGTACAATAGAGTCCATAGTACCTTTCCTTTACAACAGAAAACACAGTATTACCATATTAAAAGACAGATGTATAAAAGTAATATATCAGTCCAGATATATAAAAGTATACATATATATATATATATATATATATATATATATATATATATATATATCTGTTGTTTACTATGGTAATACTGTGTTTTCTGTTGTAAAGGAAATGTACTATGGACTCTATTGTATGTGCTTCTATTTGATGACTTGTGGTGTGGCAAGAGGGTAAAACTTCACTGCTTAAAGAATTTACAATGACTCGTTTACCCACTAAGTTCAAGTGTAAACGATTTTACACAAAATCTTGGCGATTTTTTATTTATCTGTTAAGGTCTTGTAATGCAAACAATGAGTGAAATTAGATATCGCTCAAGAGAATTTATTAGAGAACTTATTTTGATACATAGAAGTGTTGCTTGTTTTAAAACTGGTTGTCTGGCACTCTCCTCTCAGCAGCCACCAGAAAGCCCACGAGCATGTCCTCGCGTGTAATAGGTCCTTCAGCAAGCCCACGTGAGGTCTACGTGTGTAATACCCCTAAACAGTGGTAGACCTACTTTTCTCCATATGTTCTGCTGTTCTTATAGTCAGTGATTTGTATTCATAGAATGAACGCACCCATTGTCAACCAAAGTTTGGTGTATTCTATCAACTCTACTGAATTTCGCACATTACATTTTAAATTAAATTTATACATAATAATATAATATTCGAAAATTTACTATTGTAATCCATGTAATAGTCCAATATTTAACTCCTATATTTTAAGACAGTTCTTACATTTACTTATTTTAGCTCATCTTCAGCAATGGAATTTGATTTGTTGTGGGTTACTTTTGAATATTGAGTGTTCAAATAAAATAGGTGTTAAAACTAAATAAAAACGCAATGAGTACGAAGTAATGTTATACTGTATTTACATTTAAAAAAATCATAATTGTGACAATAATGAAAAGGAATTACTAATGCAGTACAAATGGTCTAATATCAGTAGTTTTGTGCATTTATTAATTGAACTTACAATATCACATAAGTATCAATTTAATTGCGTTCCATACTATAAAATTAATACTTTTCCTGTCTCTATATATCACTATCCAATCGAAAAATAGCTAACTGAAAGTAGTGCTAATAATAACAATCCATTAGTATCACTGGTAACAAACGAAATGACTGACAGACAGTAGAGTAGAAGACGACAGACAACAACGTAAACAATATGAAAAAGGGGGGTTGGGTTGAGATGGTCAGGGGGAAAGGCTGGTAAGGTGGTATCTGTGATGTCGGAGTCATCGAGTAATCTTTCCTCATATACCTTAATTCCAAGGACACGTCCAAAGATGGGCGTCCTTAATTCCATCATCTCTCAAAGTCGCCCTCATAGGCCTACCTATGAATAATTATGTGTATGCAATAGAGAGAACATACACAAGTCTATTATGATACAACACTCAGGTATTATTATGTAACTATACTAATATGTATATTACATGAAATTTTGTTCATCGCTCACTTTTAAGTCAACTTTTAAATACAATTGAAATTGAATACAAGCCAGTGTCACTTCTCTTGTATTATTTGTTGAAATCCTTAACCGACATTGGGTAATGTTGTTATGTATTGTTAATACATTGTTATGTACATCCAGCTCCTTGTTTTTCCTACTGCATTGGTATAGAAGTGAAACTTCAACTGCAACAACGTAGGCATCTTTGGAGTCATCAATCCGTTTACTGAATATTTGTCCAGAAGTTCTCTAAATGTTCGCTAGTGTGGGAGCGACACGAACTTGAAACATTCGGCCTCAAAACCACTAACCCGGGAAGACTAACGACGTGAAGATGGGAAAATTCCTCCAGAACATTCGGCCGTGTTTGCGTATAGTGTTTGACCTGCTTTAGGGTATTTTTTTATGTTGAATGACGCAACTTTACCATAGCGAAATCTCAACTGCTGGCGGCGCAGATATTATGTATACTCGAGTTCGAAAATTGTTTTCTAAAGGACTGCAATGCCTATGAAACATCCAATTACACATTTGTTTTCCTCGTTTAATTCTGTGTTATGGTATATGTATTTAAAAATTGTAATATACATTTTAATAATTGTTATCCTAATCGGAACAAAACAAGTACGGAATTTTAAATAAATTTAAAACAATGGCATTTACTTACGCAGATAATAGAACTGTATCGTAACCATACTTTTCATAAAGATTACAGCGTGATCAAGTAATTAATTGTACAACCCTAAAAGCCAAGAAAACGCTGTCTCATGCTACCTTGATTGATCAAAATTGATAACTACCTTTTTTCTTGAAAACTTAAAATTCTTAAATTTATAATTATAAAAAACATTCCTCTCAACCACGCATTAAAATATATATGCGATATACTGACGGGTTTATCGAAGTAAATGTTTAAAGTTTATGTACAATGAAATCTAGTTAAAGTTCCGGTACATTGTTTGTTCCAACAACGATACAAATTGAAATTATTAAAATTTATAATAACATTTAAAAATGCACTTGTCATAACGTAAAATTAAACGAAGGAAACTATGATGTGATTGAATTTTTCATGGGCCTCTTACATTTTTTGATAAACAACCTTCTAACTCGGGTATGCCTATACATAATGTCTAGTCAGATAGTAAAGCAGCATCATCACTGCGACCAACATCCGTGGCATAACACTTGTTAACAAGTTGTTTAATTTCCTTCTCTGGTTAAACTGTATGTATAGAAGAGTTGATTATCTGACTACGTTATGACTCATGAGTGTGCTCAGGTATTATACCACCTTTCACGCAGGCCTTTTCACGGCACAGACGCGACGGATGGGTGGACGTCACTCACCACTACAAGCGACTCAAGGTAGTTCGCACTCGCATGGAACGTACTTTTATATCATTCGTATCATACCGTATATATAATGAAACTATGATTTATAGGTAACATTCAACACTCTATTGGGTTTTCCTGGTAATAATATTATTTTATCTTGACGTACAAAAACTATTTTTACCTTCAGTAACCGATATAATCGTTTTATTTATTGAGACCCTCTTACTCGTTTTGGGTCCTCTTTTAAGCTCAAGAGAGGAATTGAGGTTTAAACACGGACCCCCGTGACCATACCACTGCACCAGTGCCTCACCTATATGTGCAATAACTAAAACTTTAAAATACTTGTATATGGTAATTCTTTAAAGGAAGGCACTCTTTAATAGGGTTTAGTTTTTATTAAATTAAAATTACAGTTTAAGTTTATATAAAGTAACATTTAATGATCTGCAACTTAGGGGCCTTCTCTAAATTACGTAACGCTAAAATCAGAATTTTTATACTACCACCCAACCCCCAACTCCCAAGTAACGAACTTGTAACGGCAATACTAAATTCCCTAAAAAATTACCCCACTCTATTTTATCTTACATCTGTCTCGCACCATGGTGGACCGCTGAGCCAATTTTGTATCCACTTGCATACTTATTTGGATTTATGACAAAGTCATATTTAAACGTTGTTCCGTTTGTTTTGGGATAATATATAAGTAATTTTTTTCTCTTAAAAATATTGTTTTTTGGAGAATAACGATCAAATTTTGTGAATAAATTTAAGCAAGTTGTTGAGTTACGTAATGCTGCGTAGTGACCCTTACCATCCCCCGCAACGTAACGTTGCCGAAACATCCCCTCCTCCCTTATGGTGTTATATAATTTGGGATAATAATAAATCCTTTATTGCATGAACAATATAAAAAACATTGTATCGCAAACGTCAGTATTAAAAGTAATTAACCTAAGGCTTTAATTTAACCAATCATTCATAACAATAAATATACACAAACATACATACAAGGAGGGGCATTCACACAAATCTACCTATAATGTTCGAAACTCCCACAACAGTCAACGGGATGTGTCTAGCCAATTAAGTTGGTCTTCCAGTCGTGTGCTAGGAACTCTCCGATGCTGTAAAAAGCCTGGGACAACAGCGTGTCTCTCAAGCGGGTCTTAAATGTTTGTGAATTTGGACCAATTTTAATTTCTTTAGGTAAGCTGTTAATTAATTTGACACCCACCTGCGAGGGCAGGTGTTGATATACCACCGTTCTGTATTGCCCATTGTGGTAGTCATCTCTGCCTCTAGTATTATAATTATATAAGTAACTGCCCCTTATTAGGTTGCATTTGGACGTACAATATAAAATTGTTTCTAGAATATACAAGCAATGCAGAGTCAACAGCTTGAGTTGTTTGAACATTGGTTTGCACGACTCTCTGCTCATAAAATTTGCAATAATTCGGACTGCCTTCTTTTGTAGTCTTAACACTCTCAAGAATTCACTATATACACCACTTCCCCAAACCACCAGTCCATAGGAAAGGTGAGGGTAAATGAGACCATAATATGCCGTCATCAGTACCTGAATAGTTGGTAGTATTTTGAGAGAGTCCTCACTACATAAATGCCTGAGGATAACTTAGAGCATACACTATTAATATGGTCCATTCCATCTGTCAAACCTCTGATCGAGTATATTCCAAGGAATTTAGTGGACTCCACTTCTTCGAGCACAGAGTCCACCAGTAACCACTGAGGGGCTACTTCCGAAATCAATGGGCCTCAAACAAAAGTTGATGACCTGTGATTTTGTTGAATTTGTTTTAAGGTTCAGCATATTAAAATGCTGAGCACATCTGTTCAAATCAATGTAAACGTTTAATTCAGATAGTTTTTACTAAATCAAAGAGTCGTGTCATCGGCATATTGGACGAGTTGACCATGCTTCAGCGATGAACCAATGTCATTGACATAAATCAAGAACAAAAGTGGACTGAGTATTGATCCCTGGGGGACGCCATAACTCAGCTGTTTGGATTTTGAAAGTTTGTTTGAAATTTGGACTTGCTGAGATCGATGGTTCAAGAATGATTTTAACCATAGGTGTGAAACACCTCTGATACCATACGTCTCAATTGTTTGTAGTAGTATACTGTGGTCAACGCAGTCGAAAGCCTTGGAAAGGTCTAAGAATACACCTAGGGTGTGCTTGCGACCTTCAAGGCCCCTGACAATTTTATCGACAAGGCTCACAACTGCTTCTGTAGTCGATTTACCTTTCCTAAAACCAAACTGATTTTGTGAAAGCACATTGTTTTTTTTTTTTTTTTCAAAAAAGTTCATCATCCGTGACAGATAAAGTTTCTCGAAGATTTTACTTAACACGGGTAAATAGAAATAGGCCTGAAATTATCTATTGAATGGAGATCTCCTTTTTTAAATATTGGTGTTACTTTTGCTGCCTTAAGAGAATTTGGAATAGTTCCATTTAAAAAAGAAAGGTTGACCAACATTGTTAATGGCGTAAAATATGCTGGTAACATTTCTTAATCAGCCACATCGAAAGCTAATTTATATCATTAGATTTTTTAGAATGGAGGTGACGGATCAAAGAAGCCAGTTCGTCCTCTGTAACCAGGGCTAATGCCATGGAGCCTAGTGGATTATGACAACGAGAAGGAACTGAGGAGGACTGTACCGTTACAGGCTCTTGTTGAGCTATTGTAGAGAAGAACTGGTTGAACTCATCCGCCTTTCGAGTAGCATCAGTTACCAACTCGTCACTAATCTTTAATGGTATATCTTTTGTTGTGCTTTTATTTTTTTTTTATAATTAATTATGTTCCAGGTCATTTTGGAAACATTACGTGAGTTTAAAATGTCTTTGTTAATTTCATAGGCCTTGGCAGCGTTCATTACCTTATTGTATATTTTCTTATATTTTCTAATATATAGTTTAAAGTTAACACTATTTGTACACCTCATTAGTTCGGAGTAAAACTTTAGTTTTTCTCTCGAGAACAAAATTCCTCGTGTAATCCAGGGTCTACTTTTAGACTGAATACAAGATTTGATTTCTTTAATTGGACAGCACAAATTTACATGATACAAAAAATAATTTTCAAATGCATTGAAATTATCCTTGACAGAGTTGTAATTTAAAAACTGCCAATTTCTGTAGCTAACGAGTGGTTGAGAAGAGTTATATTAGCGGGCCTAGTGTCCCTTATCTTACGGCGGATAGGAGGTTCCTTTTCTGGGCAGAGCCCGCTGATAACGGCCTCTAGGCCGTAATGGTCGCCAACAGCTGTGTTGACCACTATAAATACGTTGTTTGGTATGTCAGTGATTACGTTATCAATTATTGCCGACCGATGGATGGTCCTTTAATGTAATAAATAAAACATATTCAGCCAAATTGACAAAATCGGCATTTTCTATTTTTTCTATTGCACAAGCAGATAAAATGAATTGAATATTTATTGCCTGGACTAGCCTCTATATCCACATAAACTGAATCGATTGTATGTGTTACACAATCGATTGTATGGCTTTCCCGTGAGGCCGCAAGCCAAGTCCACTTTGGAGGCTATAGCAGATTGTCTTAGCGAAGCCGCAGGCCGAGTTCCACAAAGGGTTCTGTAACAGAGACCCTTGGCAAGGCCACAGGTCGAGTTCCACAAAGGGTATAAAGGCATATGTGGCAGGTGAGGCCGTAGTCCGAGCTTTTCCTCATGAACGTTAGCTAGTGACGGGTTGGTACGAGAAGCGTGTAGGGATTACCCTTGTTTATCATTTACCAAATTGAACATAATGATAATATAAAATGTGCCAAAAAACACTGCAATACACAATTACAATTGGACGGTTCTATAATTTACAAATAACCTTCTGTTATACCTTCTATACCATAGACCTTCTATGGTATAATAGAGGGTCCATGGTAACACTGAGAACATAAAAAAGAAAGCAAATGTAAGCAAAGACTGATAGAACAACAGCAGTGAGCAAACTGAAGTTAGGGTAGAAGAAAACGGAATACAACAAACATCACATCAGAAGTTCAGAACAACAAAACGTCACAGAACAGAACAACAGAGCAGTTATTAAAGTTAAATCGAGGGTTTTTGGTTTTTTGTTTTCGTGTAAAAATTTAATTTTGCTCTGCGTTTTAAAGGGGAATTTTTGAAATTTTAAAGTAATTTAAAAAAATTTGAGTCAATAAAATTGTTCGTGCCGTTTGGGGCTTTGATTTTAGGGGGATGGGAAAAAATGCAAACTTGGTTGAAGTTTTCTAAATTTTAGCAACATTTTTTCTTCATTATTGTTTTTTTTGGGGTGGCATTTAAGAAACTAAGTACCTTTTTAATTTTTTTTATTTTAAAACAAAACGTTTTTATTTGAAAAATTTTTGCAATTGGGGAAATATCAAACCCAAAATTTATTCCTTTTTTTTGGTCCTGTTATTTAAATTTCCCTTTTTTTTGTGGGGTGGGAGTTTTTGGGACTAAATCTGGAAATCGAAAGGAAATGGGGCCCGGTTAGTTTTCTAAATAATTTTGGGGGTTTTTTAAATCTTTAT